>NCQV01082431.1:39764-52018 GCA_002740545.1 Lophocereus schottii
TAACTTATAAAATAAAATAAAGTCAAATAAAAATCCTAATTTAATTTTATTTTGAGTATAAAATAAGTATAAGGGGCATACTAAAATGTCATATTTTCAGCACAAATAACTTCCCCCACACTTAGATTTTACTCCTACTCGAGTAAAAGAAATTGAACTGCCTAAAAAGAAAAAGAAAATCCTAATGCACTGTTGTAGAAATCACAATTGCATTTATCGTATGCAACAAGCCCTTTAAATCCCTAGGTTCCCCTAGTGAACAAGTAGGCTTGGTGAGGGTTGGCATAAGATATACCTACAAAATCTTTAGAAAGAAAAAAGTAAAGGATAAAAAGAAAAAGAAATGAAAAAGAAAGAGAGCAGAAATTCTTTACACAAATGGATAAGGGAAGACAGTATAAATTTCAACCAGGCATATCACTTTATTGACTAAGATATTAGTCTGTATATGGACACGGTGTACAGTCCAAAATGCTAAGTCCTCATGGATGACATCTACACTCCAATTTTTCAACTCATTATCCAACATATCACTGTATCCACCCTAGTTTATGGTGTGCGAGTGTACCATCACCTTAGGAGTTAGGCTAACTAAAGTTTGACTCAATCCCACTTGACAAGAAATAAACCACTTTTTTAACTTATTGACATAGGGAGCAAGCTTATCCAGTAGTAGTGTTGCCTCAAAGGGTAGCATCCAGTAGCGCATGCCTCAAAGGGATACTTGTCATTCCTGAATTTTTTTCTATTTTTTTTTAGTATTAATTGAAAGCAAAAACAAAAGATGAGTGTGAGAATCAACTATGGAAGTCTAAGACACTGAGATAATAGTGATTTTCAGAGTAAGGATTGGACTTACAGTTATATGGGAATGATAAAGTTAGTACTAGGCGTAGAATGTCACATTTAGGACTAAGTTCTTATCATGTACAGCTTGCCCATGTACAACCTAATATTAAGTTATAAGGGAACAAGCCAGTCAAAACTACACACATTTCCCAAGATAAAAACAAAAGAAAAAGAAAGAAAAATCTTTTTGGATTTTTTTTGTAAGTAAATAAATAAAATCTGCAAAGACCCAAACCCCTACACTTAAATAATGCAATGTCCCTTTTGCATGGAAAAGTATAAGAATGAAAAGCACAAAATCAAAAATAAATATAAGAAAATAAATAAAAATAAATATATAAAATAAGGTTTTAAAAAGGAACAATAGTACCAGGTTGAATGCTGGATGTATCCAAGCTAATCTTCACTTCCTCAATCTATGTACTATGGTTTGTAGAGCATTAGACACTCTACTTCTCTCTCCTCTATAGGTAGCTCTAGAAATGACTGTAGCCTTTGTCCATTCACCTTAAAAGCATTCCTCTCGTGGGATCCTGTATTCTACAGTACCGTGTGGAAAAATATGAAAACCAATGAAAGGACCTCCAATGAGATCTCAACTTTCCTTGAAAAAGGTGAAGTTTGGAGTCATAAGGTAACACCTTCTAACTTGGGAAGAACTCTTTTTTGTGAATATGCCTATTATGAAATAATTTTGCTTTCTCCTTATGCATCCTCAAGTTCTCATAGGACTCAACTCTAATCTCTTCCAACTCACTCAATTGTAACTTTCTCTCTACCCTAACTGCCTCTTAGTCAATGTTTAACGTCTTTATAGCCCACATAGCCCAATGCTCAAGTTCTACAGGAAGATGACAAGGCTTTCCGAAGACAGCCCTAAAAGGTGACATACTTAAAGGGGTCTTAAAGTCGTCCTATTAGCCCAGAGAGCATCAATCAGCTTATCTGCCTAATCATCACAGTTTTTTCTAGAATTTATTTGATTTCTCTATTAGAAACCTCTACGTAGCCACTAGTCTGGGGATGATAGGCAGTGGCTAAATGATGAATGATTGAATACTTTTTCAACAATGCATCAAAAGAGCGATTGTCAAAATGAGTATCGTGGTCACTAATAATAGCCCTAGGCATGCCATACATGGAGAAAATATTTTACCTCAAGAACTTGACAGCGACTCTAGCATCAGTTGTCTGAGCCGGCACAGCCTCCACCCACTTAGACACATAGTTTGCAGTAAGGAGAATATATTCATTACCAAAAGAAGATGGAAATGATCCTATAAAATCAATCCCCTAAACATCAAAGATCTTAACAATAGTTATAGGGTTAAGGGGCATCACATCTCTTCTACTGATTTTTCCAAACTGTTGACACCTAGGGCAGCTTTTGCAGTACAAATGGGCATCTTTGAATAAGGTAGGCTAATACAAACTACATTGAAGGACTTTGGTAACTGTTTTCTTCCCACTAAAATGCCCCCCAGAAGCTTAGTCGTGATAAAAATGACACTTTTAATCTAATTGTCAGGGATACAACTTCTAAAAATCTGATCAGAGCAATATTTAAACAAGTAAGGATTATTCTAATAGAAAATTTTACCAGATAAAAGAATCGATCCTTATCATACTTACTATAACCTAGGGGTATCTCACCAGTCATGAGGTAATTCACAATGTCAGCATACTGTGGTTTAGATTGAACCATAAGTAGCTGCTTATCAGGAAAGCACTCAGAAATGGGGTATTCACTCTCTTTTCCTATGATGATCCGAGATAGATGGTCAGCCACCAAGTTCTCAGAACCACATTAGAATCTCATAATCAAACTCCTGTAAGAGCAAAATCCACGTAAGCAATCTAGGCTTCGCGTCCTTCTTGGAGAAAAGTGCAGCATGGTTAGTATGGACAATAACATGCGAACCAATCAAGTAGGGTCGAAATTTTTCAAAATCAAACACAACTACCAAAAACTCTTTTTCAATTACAGTGTAATTCAACTGGCCTCATTCAAAGTATGACTCGCATAATATATTGTAACGCCCCTAAAATACTAATAACATGATTTATGAAACACCATAGCGGAAGAGTTAATAATAGAAGGTGCTACTGCCGTCCTGATAAGGACAAGGTTCACTGAAACCATTTAATCTTGCAACTTATATTTACAATCACAAAATCTATTAACTGAAATACTTCAAGACCAAAGTCCATAATAGTTAAACTTCAATACCATCGACTTAATCATACCATGTGATAACCTGCACTCCACACTATATAAGTATATTGAATATAGATCCAACTCGACCCTGAGGTCGATTCCAATATTTATGCTATGCTGAATCCACTGTGAACATCAGACGAGTTCCAAAAGGGCTAGCTAAATGGAGAAACATGTGATACTTCATCACCTAAAATGTAAAACATGAAAACAATTCAAAAATATGAGCAAAAACTCATTACATGCATTCCTGTATTATAAAATGAGCATAGAAACACTGTTGATGGGTACCCGTCTTTACAATTCATTTAGTTGGCAATAACAATGAAAATGAAGGTAATATGAAACTAAATTGATCATTATTATCTGGATGTGAACCTCTTGCACTGATATGATCTATACATAGGTGTATACCTGCCAATCTGATCAAAAGTTGGCCTGAAGCCGCACGGGTAAATGATGGGCTGATATCTTATAGATGATAACTGACAGGGTCACAAGTTAAATGGCGAATCACTGTATAAACTGATTCATTGATAAACTCATTTAGAGTTGTAACTTGATAAACATGATCTGTTTTCTGAAGATACAGGTAATGGACGTACCTTGAATTTTTAAAAATGTAATCTGACTTGATAAAGGTCAATTGTTTCATAAATGTCATCTGACTTGAAAAATATGTTCTGACTTGATAACACTTATGCATAACAGGGAACGATAATTAGGCCTCAACTCTATTTCACAGATGTCATTGTAAGTATGTGTAGTTAGTAAATAATTTTTATTCATATAATTGAGTAAGTAAAAGTATGTGTAGCAGAAATTGAGTAATTATATGGTATATATAACTTGGGTATTTCAATATAACTTCAAAACTAAATTGATAAAAGTAATTAAATTTGATATAAAGTAAATAGAAGTAAAATAGTCCACAATGAGATAAATGATATTACAAAGGAAAAGGCATTGATCGTGATAATTGAGAGAGTGCTTATGGCCTTTTCTGAAATAGGTTACGGATACGAATTTAAGGCTTGCTGATGTATAGCTTGGTTTAAGATAACAGCAAGTACACTAGATTGGCTTGAGAAATACATTTGACATATGCTAAAGTGAGTAAGTAATAAAGGTTTGAGGCCACGAGAGATATATCTTGGTTCAAAAAAGTATAAACAACAATAACTTGATCTGATAAATATGGTTTCTGCGTCACAACTCTCCCCACTTCTCATATTTCCTTCATAAATCCATTAGATATAGAATTCCACTCCAAATGAGTCATTGAATTCAATAGAAGCTATTAAGCTCACTAAGCTTGGTATTCTCTTTGTAAAATCTATAATTGATTCAAAACTCATAAACAAGCTCTCAAATTGTATATTTGTCTTCTTCTTTTTCATTAATCAAGGTAAAAGCTCCATAAAAGTCCATGAATATTCATTTGTCCCCTTAAATAAACTTGATTGGCCTAAAATACATATGATCAATCTCACTTAATCTTTATTGTTGCTCTTTATATAATTACTCAAAATGCTTCCAAAAATGACCAAACTCAAAACACTCAACAAAAATTCATGCGATTTTACAGGAAATTCGAATATAATATGGACAACCTACAGTAAAATTTTTAGAATTTTTCTCCAAGTATACACTGTACAGAAATTGCAATAACAACCTGATTTACACCAAAGCAGGTCAGTTCACTTCAAAAATTGATAAATTTCATTCTAGACCTCAAATGGAGACCTAAAACCCCAATATGAAAAGATTAAGAAGTCCTAAAAAACTTTCATTCATAACACAAAATATGATTCCCACAATAGGGTTCCCAAAATGGGGCCAAAATACAAGTGTGTCCGTTTTTAGTCCATTCTGGGCAGTTTCGGTAAAATGACCATAGCTTTTTCCACAGACCTTGGATTAAGACGATTCAAGAGGCATTGAAGGCTAACACACTGAACTATCTACCCACCAAAAATTATAATTTTCAATGGGCTAATCATTACAAGTTTAATCGTGACTCTGCCGTGTTTTGCTGAAATTTTAAGCCTCACTGTTTTGACTTTTCTCTCTCTTTTCATGTAAATCCTCACTTGAAATCATTCCAAATCACCAAAAACATCATCATAATTATCAATAAAACTAAAGATTACAAAATCAAATACAAATCAATCTATAAATATGGCTTTAACTTAAGCTTGCATGAACATGATCATCCCCAATCCCTAGCATGAATGAAGCTCAACTTCACCATGATCAACACCAAAATAACTCTTATTTATTATCAAAATATCATGATCAATGATCACAAGCATCAAAATCAGAATCAAAATTGAAATAAAAATCAAAACCAACAAAAACAAATTTCAAGATTACTCACTTTGAGTTTGGAAAAAGTAGAGATGGTAATGATGTTGAGTGGTTTTGATGATGGTGGCTTATGGCACTAGGATGTGGGGGGGGGCGGAGGTCACCGGGGTTGGTCGGAAAACTGGCCGGAAAACAGCCAGAAAAGGGCCGCCCTGTTGCCGTTAGGGAGAGAGAAAGAGAAGAGAGAAAATGGAGTTTTTGGGTGGTTTTGTGTTTGTTTTGATAATTCTAACCTTTGGCTGAAATTTTATCCTTCCAAAAGATATTTTTGCTAATTAAACTTAAGCACAAATGATAGTAATTAACTTAATTTAATCACACTAAAATTTTCGGGCTAAAATTTTAACCCAAAATGAATTGGGCCGCAAATCGGACCCAAATGAATTGAGGCGCACTTAATGAATTTAAGCCCAAATATTTTTGCATGGCTAAAAATTAAGTTTTTGTGACATTATAAAAAATAATTTGATGCTTAATCATAATCATCGAGGCCTAATATCGATTCACCTGAAATTTAATTAATCAACAAAACTTGAATTAACAATCAATGAAACTTGAATTGCAAAATAGAACCCAAATGAAATATCCTCCAACCGGAATGATTAAATACAATAAATGAAAGTGAAATATTTAAATGAGATAAGGTAACTCGATAAATATATAAATTGAATGCAATTTTATTAACAAACATGATTTGGTTAAGCAAATAACCATGAGTGATTAAATCCATAAACGTGATAAATTAAATGAATAAACATGATTAATTAAATAAATACATATGATTTAAATAAATAAATATAGGTTAGGGTCAGGTTATTACATATATGATATGAGGTTTCCTATCTACATGTTGTCCTAAGACAATCCCTACAGCATAGTCAGAAGCATCACATATCAACTCAAAGAGCTCTCCCCAGATGGGAGGGTGTAGTATAGGTCCAGAAGTTAGGACTTTCTTTAGCCTATTAAATGCCTTAAAACACTCATCAGAGAAGTGAAAAGGTATATTTTTGGCTAAAAGATTGGTCAAGGGCTTAGCAACTTTACTAAAATCTTGAATAAATTGTCTATAAAACCCTGTATGCCCTAAAAATGACCTAACATCTTTCACACAAGTGGGACGGGGGAGATTAGTAATAAAATCAATTTTTGCTTTATCAACTTCAATCCCATCATGTGAAATTATATGCCTTAAAATAATTTCCTTCTTTACCATAAGATGACATTTTTTTTCCAATTTAGAGTCAAATTCTTTTCCTTGCATCTTTACAAAACTTTATTCAGATTGGCCAAACAGTCATCAAATGAGGAACCAAACACAGAAAAATCATCTATAAACACCTTAATGCCTTACTCAATCATGTCAAAAAATATAGAAATTATGCAATGCTGAAAAGTAGCAGGACCATTACAAAAACCAAATGGCATTCTCCTAAAGGCACATGTACCAAAGAGGCATGTGAAAGTGGTCTTGTCTTGGTCCTTATGTGCTATGGAGATTTGGATGTAGCCAGAGTATCCGTCCAAAAAGCAGCAGTAACTACGTCTAGCAAACCTCTCAAGCATTTGGTCCATAAAAGGCAAAGGAAAGTGGTCTTTTCTAGTAGTCACATTTAGTTTTCTATAGTCAATATAGATGTGCCACCCATATTGGACTCTAGTAGGAATCAACTCATTCTTGTCATTCCTAATCACGATAATTTTAGCCTTCTTAGGAATGACTTGAATTGGGCTGACCCACTCACTATCAGAAACGGGATAAATTATCCCATGATCTAACCACTTAGTAACCTCTTTTTTGCCGACTTATTGTAGGGTAAGATTTAGATGCCGATGGTGGTCTCTATAAGGTTTAGCATTATCCTCCAAATGAACTCTGTGTTGCACAATTGAGGGGCTAATACCTTTTATGTCACCTAAAGTCCGCCCTATAGCCTCTTTGTTTTCCCTAAGCACTATCAACTACTTACTCTCTTGGTTTTCATTCAGATCAGATGCAACAATCACAGGAAAAGTCTCATTAGGACCCAAAAAGATATACTTAAGGGAATCAGGCAAAGGTTTCAACTCTACTATGGAATAAGAAGCACGTGTAATAGGAAAAGGGGAGTCAGGAGAATCAGGGGAGAGGGAATCAATCTCATCATAAAGGTTATTTTCAATCAAACCATTAGCACATGAGTCATCATAAGCACATATATCTAGCGAATTAACACTGTTAATCTTATCAAAAATAGAAGATTGTATTTGGAGATTAAAAATATTCAAATCAATAGTCATGTTTTCAAAAGACAACTTCATCATACCATTCCTACAATTGATCAATGCATTTGAAGCAGCTAGGAAATGTTGACCAAGAATGATAGGTATTTAGGCATTAGGGTTAGCAACAAACTCAGTTTCTAGAACGACAAAATCTACAGGAAATATGAACTCACCCACTTTAATCAAAACATCCTCGACTACGCCCCTAGGAGTTCTAGTCGAGCGGTCGGCTAACTGGAAGATCACCTTAGTGGGTTTTAACTCCCTCAATCCCAGCTTCTTATATACTGAGTATGGAAATAAATTGACACTAGCCCATAAATCTAACAATACTCTATGTATAGTCTGGCTCCCCATGACTATGAAAATGGCAACGTAGCTGGGGTTTTTATATTTAGCTGGGATCTAGTGTGAGATAAGAGAATTCACATTAGAAGCTAAGAAAACCTTCGTTGGGATAGTGGCTGTTCTCTTAGTGGTGCACAATTCTTTCAAGAACTTGGCATAGGGAGGCATCCGCTGGATAGCATCTAGAAGCGGAATGTTAATTTTGGCTTGAGAGAAAGTCTCTCTAATCTTATTAACATGAGTCTAATCCTTCTTGTTCCTTAGCCTATTCGGAAAGGGTGCAGCGGCTTTATGAACCCGCTCAGCAGTCGAAAGCTGAGATGTGTCATCTCCCTTCCTAAACTCCTCATGCTTTGTCTCCTTAGGGTCAACTAAGTCAGTAGGTCGGGAAAGGGAAAAGTCAATTAGGGTGCTATTAGTAGCATCCCTAAAAGCATAATCATTCTCAAGGAGGGATGGTGGCGATAGAAATGGAGAAAGTTGAATAGGACATCCACAAGGTCATCCAAGTTATGATCAATTAAACGACATGACCTAAGTGAAGTTATTGCATTAACCATTTTCATATTATCCTGGACTAGTGGGCGAATAGAGGATGGACCTACATTCAAGTTAGGTTATGTCTGACTACAAAATGTTCCCTTCTCCTTATTAGCAGTGACCAGCTGAGACAATCATTTTGCCATTGTCCTCATCACCTCTCTAGAAATTCTGTGATCTCTCTAAATTGTTAAATCATTTATCAGTCTCATTATAGCCAGGAGGTGATTGTGCGAGGGCAACAGGAGGAGGAGGCAACCTAGGTGCTTGGTTGGGCTGGATAGAGATGTTTCTAGAGAACATTCCGGTCAGTGTGGTAGGACCTCCTAACTTCTGGCATTGACTCCAGGAAAAATTCGGGTGATTCCGCCACCCTGGATTATAAGTTGGTGCGAAAGGGTCATTTCTCGGCCTTTGGTAGGCCATGTTCACTTGCTCAGTTCCAGTTAAGAACAAGTGAGCGTAGAAGGGACAAGCACTCAAGGTATGGCCTGGTGATTGACAGTGAGAACATGTTATAGAAGCACTTTGAAAGACCTCTAAGGTTGCCGAATAGTTAACCCCTTTAATTTCTTCTCTATAGCTGCAAACCTAGACTCTATATGGCTCAAGTCTGATAGTGCATGCATACCCCCCTTGGCATTGGCAATTCTAGAACTCAGAATATCATCACTAGTGGTCTCCCATTGCATTGTCTTTTCAGCTAAGCCCTCTAAAAATTCCCAAGCTGCAGTAGGATTTTTAGATAAGAATCCACCTTGACACAGAGGCCCTAGTATAGTCCTATTCTGTTGGTCCAAACTCTCATACAGAATTTGACAAAGACCACTGTTCAAGACCACGGTGGGGACACTGGGCCAACAAGTTCTTAAATCTTTTCATATACCTCTAAGAAGGTTTCTTATCAAACTGAATAAACTGATTGATTTCATTCCTTAATTTAACAGTTTTGCCATTAGAAAAATATTTTCGCAAGAAAACCTTAACGAAATCATTCCAATTAGAAATAGAGTTAGCAGGCAAACTATACATTCATCTCTTGGCATTATCTTTCAGCACAAAAGGAACAGATCTCAATTTGATCACATCAATTTGCACATTATGAAAATGTATCATATTACATACTTCTTCAAATTCACTTAAAAATAAATAAGCATCTTTAAGTCCAGTTAATTTAAGAAGCATTTGAATGTAATGTAGTTCCAATTTGAGGCTCACATTAGTACGTAGGGCTAGTAGATTAAAACATGAAGGTAGAGTTGAACGAGGAGGGTAAAAACTCTCATTCAAAGCTCCCTCATTCCTATCTTGTTTAGCCATTTTTTCAAATTCAAATTCAGGTTCAGGTTCAGGTTCAATCCTAGTAAGTCTTCTTCTTTTAGGCTCCCTGACCAAACAATCATGCAAGTCCACACCCACAAGTGTAATTTCTCTCTCTCCTTTTTTTAACAATAAATAAAATAAATGACTAAAAAGTGATCCAAATACAGCTATTCAAATAAAAATGAAACAAAACACAAAACTAACCAAAAAAAACTCAAATATAAACAAAAATAGTCAAGCAAAAGGTAGTCAATTGAATACGTACTATCTAGGACAACGGCACAAAAAACTTGTTGATATGAAAAGAATTGCAAGCGCACGATGTCTAATTTGTAGTATGAACAGGCAAATACGAGTCATCCCCCGAAGATGGGTTATCAACTTAAACCTCTTAATTAGCTAAACCATAAATGACAGCTAACCTATTAAATGAGATTCAAGAAAAATACCTGAGATTATGCCCACACTAATTAATTAAGCCAAATTAGAAAAAGAAAAGGAAAAAAAAGAATAAAATAAAATGAAGCTACTTAGTCCTAATGGGGGAGAGATAGCAATTTTCTAGTCAAAAAAAAAAAAAAAGCTAATAACTACCAAATTAAGATAAGACCAATTGAGCCCAGCCTATATTATAAATTCATGCCTCCTAAATTAAGTAGTTGGTGGATTATATGATGGATCCAAGATAGAAATTAATAAATACAACAATAACTATATAAAGTAAAAATTAACAAGTTAAAACTACAATAATAAATGGGGACACGTCATTAGAAAATCAAGGAAAACTAAAATAAAATAGTACAACCTAACCAAAGCAAAGGCTCCTGGACAAATTCTACATTATGTCAAGACACAAGGATCAAAAAATAAAGAAAAAGGGGGATGGGATTGTTTTCTATGAATGAATAAGAAACAAAGCAATGAAATATACCAAAAAAAAAGGGAACACAAAAAAAGAAAAAACTAAATACACCAAATTAAATAAAAACCCAGAAGAAGAACAAGAAAGCGAAAACCAGAGGCGACGAGCAGGTGAAAAACAGAGGGAAAAAATGGAAGGAAAAAAAAAACAGGGGAATGAATCGCTTGAATATTGAACTGAGATTAGTAAATTGATTCAATCCAGTAGCTAGAATCTCAACCGAAGTACAACATAAAGAGAAAGCAATTTGCGTTTACTCTGTTCGATGTCTTCAATGGCTTCCCAGACTCTTCAACCATAAATGGAGAAGAACCCAGAAAATACTTAACGGGAAACAGAGGAACGAAAAACAGAATAAAGAGCTAATTAGAATTGAATTAAGACTACTGAAAACTGATGCTAGCTACTGAATTGATTCTCTACACCTCCCATGCCACCTCTATCTATACATGAATTCAGAACCCTAATCCTCCCACAAAATCTGAGCATGGCTGATTCTTCTCCTCCTATCTCGTGGTCATTTCAGTCTTTGGAGACCCAATGAATGAAGATCAAGAGCTGGTTGACTGCGTTTGCGTGTTATGCGCTTAACAATCTACCCGTTGATGGTAAACATAGGCTGCGAAAATGGAGGAGTTGGTGTGTGATATTGGTCGAAAAAACCGGGCTGTTTAGTGAAGGAGGATGATGGTAATGGTGAATGTGTCTAAGAAGAGGGAGAAGGGGTCATGGGATTTGAGGAAGATGAAACAACATGGGCCTTCTACTGAGAAGAAGAGGCGGCAAAAGAGTGCAGAAGAATTGGGGGAGGGGCCGGAAAAGGGGGGGGGGGGGGGGGGGGTCAGCGCAACAGTTGGGCCACAGCTGGGCTTCAGAGAACTGACCCAATTCATTTTTCCAGTATTTCATCATTTTTCTGCAATTTTTCTGATTTATTCCATAACATGCAAAATAAAATAGAATCAAATAAAAATTTAATTTAATATTTATTTCGAACATAAAATACGTATAAGGGGCATACTAAAATATCATATTTTTAGTACAAATAGATATCATCCTCTTTTGATGTGCTACTTATAAGAAACAAAAAGAGATAAGATATTCAATTTTACCTCAATAAAATGTGAACTATTTGTCTCCATGAGTATTCTATTATAATTAATATATCTCAATGGATCAAATTATTATATGAAGATTCAAGACTATGTAACCATAAAGATACCAACATATAACCAACATATTAGTTTATCCAAGAAGACACAATACGGTCAAGTTCTAATGTAAGAATAAATAATCTAAGGAGGTGATGATCAACAAGGCAAGTCTATGTTAAGAAAATTGGAATAAAACTTTTAGGAATATGTGAGGCTAGATGGTAACNNNGTTGATCCTTGTTAAAAAAAAGGTTAAATTAATTTA
>NCQV01082431.1:55944-70176 GCA_002740545.1 Lophocereus schottii
TACCCCATACTAGATATTATTAGAATCTGCGATGTTTGGACCAAACAACGCCCATACAATCTGCAAACAAAACGTCCCTAACCTCCACAAACTGCAAAACTTTTGATCCTACATAATATTATCAATTCATCATCAATCTNNNTCTAAGAGAGTGCAGTTTACATGAAGTTATGATTTGTCCTTGTCTTTGTCTTTTTTCCCCTCACAATATTACATATTATGCACTTATGCTTGGTTAATTTATCCTATTATGTTGCTGAATGTTTCCACAGGCACAACCTTTTTCAAATTCTAGGAGGGTTTGGGTAAGCACATACCTAAGGCAAATGGGGAATATCCTTTGTTGCGTACAAGTAGACCAATCCACAGTGGCAATTAAGGAGAGATTTGGAAGGTTCAACGATGTGCTCGAGCCAGGTTGCCACTGCGTCCCTTGGTTCATTGGTGAGCAGATCAGTGGCAAGCTCACCCTCCGAGTGCAGCAGTTGGATGTCCGCTGTGAGACCAAGACCAAGGTTTGATCTCTTCCTACATCTGTCTTCGTCTATTTTTTTTTTTTTTTTAACCGAAGTACTCACATCGATTTAAAATCCATCACCTTTGGGAAAATACACCTCAGCAACGAATATTTCTTGCACCTAGTAGTACTTGGAGTTGTTGAAGAGTGGCTCTTTGTGAGACTAATGCAGGACAATGTATTTGTCAACGTTGTTGCTTCAATTCAATTCCGTGCCCTGGTTGAGAAAGCAAGCGATGCGTACTACAAGCTGAGCAACACTCGGTCCCAGATTCAGGCCTACGTCTTTGATGGTATACAGTATAGTCATAACATTACTCTAATGCTTGTCAGAAGCAGCAAAAATTAATTAAAGGTTCACATACGTGATGCTTTATCTTCTGCTATGTTCCAGTGATCAGAGCCACGGTTCCAAGGCTAAACCTAGATGATGTGTTTGAGCAGAAAAGTGAAATTGCCAGAGCAGTAGCTGATGAACTTGAAAAAGTATGTTACTTCTATGTATTGGTAATTTATTTATGGCATGAGATACTCTACTGGTATTTAAAACCATGAAATTCGACAGGCTATGTCTGCTTATGGATTCGAGATTGTTGAGACACTCATCGTTGATATTGAACCTGATGAACATGTCAAGCGGGCTATGAATGAGATTAATGCCGGTAAGTAAGAGTTTCATGGACTGCCTTAGTATCTAGTCAGTTCATCCATAGTCTTGTTTTGTGTCGTGTACATGCTGCACAAACCTAGGACATTAACCTGTATTTGAAACTCGACATCAGACTAGACTGTAAGCAAGGTAAGACAAATACGACCAAAGTTTCAGTTCATCTCACCAAGCTGAACTGACTCTTAAAAGTTTTCCTGATTAATATTAACAGCATTTTCTTGCCTGCTTATTGGATAGACATATGCCACACCAAATAAGGCAAATATGACTCAATACCAAAATGATCCAACTTGGATTGAACTTGACCCAAGCATCATACCAACCTCTTCTAAGTTCTAACACAAATGACCCGTTTGCCAAATCTAAAGCTCTACATACAAGGCCAATATTTTTGATAAACAGTATTGAGTAATTGGGTGAAAACATATTTCTAGTGCAAAACGCTAAGCTAGTAATCCTTCTCAGGAACCGACAAAACGAAGCACAAAATCTTACTAACAAAATCACTAATGTAAAACATGACAGCTGCAAGGTTAAGACTGGCAGCAAATGAGAAAGCAGAGGCAGAGAAGATCATACAGATCAAGAGAGCCGAGGGAGAGGCAGAGTCCAAGTACCTGGCAGGATTGGGCATAGCTAGGCAACGACAGGCAATCGTCGATGGCCTAAGAGACAGTGTGCTTGGATTCTCAGTGAATGTTCCAGGCACCACAGCCAAGGATGTGATGGACATGGTCCTTGTCACTCAGTACTTTGACACCATGAAGGAGATTGGGGCTGCTTCCAAGTCTTCAGCCGTCTTTATCCCTCACGGTCCTGGTGCAGTGCGCGACATTGCGACACAGATCAGAGATGGCCTGCTTCAAGGATCATCTGCAAATGTGTGACAATTCTGGTCTTTGATTTAGCAACAACTCCTTGGGTTGATTTATTTTTGTTTGGATTGTGAAAAGATCATGCTGTGCAGATTTCTGGTTTCAGCACTGTAATTTGTGATTATTTTGGGTTTTCAGAGGTTTTGTAGGGGCTCCTATATTTTTGGAAAATCTAAAAGATCTGTATGTATGTGGTGCATTCAAATTCTCCATTCCTTTTGTTATCTCTTTTCCTCTTTTTTTTGTGAAGGGAGTGGTGTGGGTGGTGGTATTGGAGAGAACAGACCTGTGAATAAACTACACGTAATTTAGGGTATAATTCAACATGTACAAAATCCGTCATTTATTTTAACATCAAACTAAAATGCATTTATTCAAACCTTCTGTAGTACATGNNNTACGTCTTTGCGAGGATCCCCAGTTCAACTCCATCTACATCAATGTTTTCACAATTGTTCAAGAACCAACGCAACCAAAAGTTTAAGTTAATTGGTTGAAGGCACAAGAATAGGTTTATATTTTAACATGCCCCCTCACACGAATATCCTTTGAGCTTGAAGCGTGGATATTGCAAATGCTCCCCTTACCTTTTGTAGGAATAGGTTTGTACTTTAACACATCCCTCACACGAATGCCTTTGGGCTTGAAGCATGAGTGCTAAAAACGCTCCCCTACCTTATGAAATAAATCAATATGGGGCTATTGATATTCGAACTCGAGACCTCTCCCTTAGAAAGGCTCTGATACCTTGTTCAAAAATCAATTTAACCAAAAGTTTAAGCTAATAGTTGAAGACCCAGTAATAGATTTATATTCTAACAACTGTGATATGTGTCAACCAACATAATAGAATGTTCAAAACAAGCTGGCGATAACCGCAAGAAGCAAGCAAAAATAGGGAAGATCTTATCGATAGAAGACAGATGAGCAAATTTCTGTTGATGAAATTATCAACACGATGCACTAAAATCAATGGTCAACATGATGAAATGAACACTTCACTTGTTGTGACAGAGATAACTATCCTAAAAGCAATTCTGCTTAAGAAATGGTGCAAGCCCTTCTGTGGCTGTCACTCTCCAACACTACGCGTGTTTGAGTAAAGACCAATATTCTGCATTCTCTATTAACCAGACGGAGTCAAATGATCCTTCACTTTTCATATGCGATAACTTTTTCTCTAATCAACATAAACCCAAATTAAGACTTTTTTCATAACATGCTATGCATATGGGATTTAAGATTTGCAACATTAGAATATGCACAGATATTATTTTGACGGAGTGGAGTGGTCCAAATCTCACCAAGCAACTTTGATGCTTATACAAATTTGGTTATGAAAGCGATAACTCGGTGGTGCAAGCAAACTGAAAACTCCACCAAGTTTCTCACCAATTTCGATGAAATGAGCTGGAAATTTCCTCAGAAAAGTAAGAAGCACCTTCAGATGTAAATAAGAAAAGAGATTGAAATAGTAGTCTATTAATTAAAACGGTTGACCAGTCAAATTTTTAACATTTAAATACAAGTGAGGTACTTAGGTATAAAAAATTATTTCCACAAAATGGTTTTAAAAGTAACTTAGGAAACATCCATCTCGTAATATAATTATTATCGGCTAATTTAAATAAAATCTGATGCAGTTTTGCCACTTGTGTTGAATTTAAAAAATTTATGGCTAAACTTTGATTGCTTGCCAATAAGTGCTCTGTAGATAAGAATTATTTGGAGGAAGATTGCATGATTATATTACAACACAAAGAATTTGTAGGTTACTTGGAACCGGTCTTTGCTTTATTTCTAAAAGATAGAAACGACATTGCATACATCTAGATTTCCCTAACTCCTAAATCAAATGTGACCCATGTGTGACTGGCTGGGCTAATAAAATTTGCTAAATTATGTAGGCTCATGAAGCCATTATAGTGTTAATAAAATTTGCTAGATTATGTAGGCTCATGAAACCATTGTAGCATTCTCACCTTTTGATAGCTAATTTTCTCGTACTAATATCGTTCTAAGAATCCAAATTACAACCTGCAAATCTGCAGTAGCATAAAATAAGCATAAACAAAAGCATAGAGAAGTGATCGTCATCACTTGTCTGAGGAGTAATCCTTAAATTTCCTTCGTCGCTTGCCATATTCAGCAAACTAGCAATCACCACTTCGTTCATTCGTTCCGGGTTGTTGAAGTGGCTGGTCATGACATTACTACAGGACAACGTATTCGTCAATGTCGTTGCTTCAATTCAATACTGTGCCCTGGCCGAGAAAGCAAGCAATGCATTCTACAAGCTCAGCAACACACTCTCAGAGCCAGGCTTATGTCTTTGATGGTACATAGTATTATAAATCTATACGACAAAAGTAACACCAAAATGCAGCTGTCGGAAACTGAAAGAACTGATATGATTTAGTGGCTTCTAATGCTCCTTCTTGTGACTTGTTTTAGTGATGTAATCAGAGCCAGTGCTCCACAGCTAAACCTGGATGATGTGTTTAAGCAGAAAAGTGAATCTGCTGAAGCAGTGTCCCTTGAACTTGAAAAAGCAAGTCATTTTATGTAATTAGAAGTTGTAACTTGGGGAAATAAAAAGTGATGTGGGCGAGACAGTCTATTAAAAATCATGAATTTCTGACCAGGCTATGTCTGCTTACGGATTTGAGATTGTTGAGACACTCATTGTTGATATTGTACCTGATGAATGTGTCAAGAAGGCTATGAATGAGATTAATGCTGGTATGCATGGATTCCAAATATGGCTGGTCCACGATGAAACGATCGCATCGTAAAAGTTTTTGAGTTAAACGAACTGCGCTTTCGCCATGACATGGAACACGATTCCGCATTATAGCAATTTTTCCATATAGCGCCCAAAATACAATCACAACCGAAACCGCATTTTGAATCTTTGCACATAAGTGTCTCATCAACCAACTGATTTTCAGGCATCCCTTTGTTGCTCATTTGAAACCGAACTTCAGTATCTCTGTAGGACAGTAACACTATTTTGTGCCAGATCTGCGTGTTGCTTGAGGAATATCGATTGCAGTACAGTCAACACCTAGGAGGATTGACCTGTACCCAATCACCTTGTTCTATCCAAGACTCAAAATTAGGCAACTCAATTCCGACACTATAACCCACGTAGACCAACCAAACTGCGAACACTTCAAAGCTGTCTAATCAATATGGGGTGCTTGGTAGAGGGTTTTTGGATGACTTTTTGTTCAAAAACGATTTTTTGGGGTGATTTTGGTTATTTGACTTGGTCAAAGAACTATTTGGGTTGTTTAAAAAATGACTTTTTAGAATAGTTTTTCATCTCAAAAACTGTTTCCAAAAAGTCAACATTTGCAACTTTTTCAAGTTGGCTATTTGGGGCTTTAATGTAAAAGACCAAGTTTTCCTTACTTAAATATCATAAACAAAATTCATAAATTTTCTTGCACTATCTCTTCTGAGTTTTTACTTGCTTTTTTAAATTCAAATTAAATAATGATCCATAATAACCATACCTTCATAATTTATTTTAGTGGTTGATAAAAACATAAAATCATAATTTTTGCTAATTTTATATAGTAATATTAAATACAATGCAAATTTTAATTTTCTATTTCTCCTCGCTTCAAAAAAATCAATTCATGTTGAAATAAAATTAAACTAATAACAAATTTACATTTTTCTAAGTGAGCAGCAAAACAAGATTATGTTATGGACCTTAAACGTCACATAAGCTTTAATTTAGATTGAAAAGCAAATTAGATTAAAAACATAAGTCACGTGTAAATTAATAAGAAGATTTAATAACTAGTAATAAAATGGGACTGTATGAGTGAAGGTACGTTGCACATATCACGTAAATTTAATTCATATTGAAAAAGAAATAAATGATCAATTAATTTAAAAAAATTCATATTCGGCGGTAAATAAGAGATATGCGCATAGATGAAATTTTATCAAATATATTTTTTAGAAATAGATTTTTACCAAATATTTTTTTAAAAAACATCTGATTGAAACAACTAATATAAATAGCTTATTGAAACAGCTAACAGCCAATAGAAACATCTAGCAGTTAATAGTTGTTTGCCAAATATGACCATTGATTGCATTTTCGTGCAACACTTTATCGTAGAAAACAGAAATAGACAGCGAACGAACAATCACCAACAAGTAAAAATGTTGACCCGAGTGTTCAACCAACCAGTTCTAACCAAACAGCTTGTATGCTAGATATTAAACTACATTTACAAGAGCAATGTTTTTGACGAATAGGATATATCAAATTTACATCCGAAGTACAAAAGGAAAATGTTGTCATCCTTCCTAGAAAACAGTCGCAGGAAGCAAAGATATATTGCAAAAATCACTCAAGAAGCCCGATTTCAATGAGCGGCACTGATACTGAACCCAACACCCAAAATAGGCTTAACTTGATTTAGACCTAGGGCCTGAACTGGAGTTGACGTAGACCTCTGGACAACCTGTTTGCTAGGTCTACTTAGATTCTTACTAATTCATTGAAACACGGCAGCTTCAAGATTAAGGGTGGCAGCAATCGAGAAGGCAGAGGCAGAAAAGATTGTACAGATAAAAAAGGCAGAAGGAGAAGAGGAGTCGAAGTGCCTTGCAGGACTGGGTATACGCGTATAGCCAGGCAGCGACAGGCAATAGTTGATGGACTCAGAGACAGTGTGCTCGGTTCTCCATGAATGTTCCAGGCAACACAGCCAAGGACGTGATGGACATGGTGCTTGTCACTCAGTACTTCGACACCATGGAGGAGATCAGGGCTGCTTCCAAATGTTTAGCTGTATTTATCCTCCACGGTCCAACACAGCCAAATAGTTGATGGACATTGCCAGTTGCCACCCACATCAGAGAGGGCCTGCTTCAAGGATCAGCTGCAGATGTCTGACAATTCCTGTCTTTGATTTGGCAACACCATGGGTTGATCTATTGTCTTCTACATTATGAAAAGATCAACAGGCAGAATTCTGGCTATAGTTCCGCAGTTTTGTGCATGTTTTTCGAATTTCTGAGGACGCTTCTCCGAAAGGGCAGACTCTGTTACTCCAATATGTGTGGAAAGTCCCATATAATCTGTATGCATCCGGTTACATATACCATATAAGTTAGTTAATGTCAGTTTTTTCCCTTTATTTTTTGGAAGGGCGTGGGGTGTTTGAATATAATACATTTACCGAGATCTGGGATGGTAATCCTACGCAAAACCGTACGACTTATGCACTGCACGAAGATAATTGGAAACTGGAACGCAGACAGTGAAATGTGCGCGACAAGTTGCTATGCAACATCTCATATAATCTAAGAGGAACAAAAAATTTACGCCGGAGCAAAAAGAACACAAAGATGATGATCTAGCGTGAACCACAAACTCCATTCACTACCAAGAACCTACAAACAACCTCAACCAGCAAACCAATGAAAAGATCAACAAACAGAGCTGCTAACACAACAGCCTGCGTCAACAAGATCGCCAAGCCAAAAGCCAGATTCCTCCCAAAAGTGCAAATATAAATAAAACCTAATAGAGTAAAACCGCCACCACATCAAGGTTCTTCCATAGACCAACCCAAACCTTCGAAATTTATTTGCACTTGAAACCAAGCTTCAGACCAATAATTAATTCATGATACGGTTACCTGTGAGCGATAATTGTTTGCAGACTAAAACGAATGAAAAGAGAAAATCCACTTCTAATGACTGCTTGACTAGAAGCCTAAAAACCATAATACTGATGCACAAAGATGCCAAAATTCAACTGCCCAACTATTGAAGGCCTTACAGATGGAACTAAGGAACTGCAGTTAGGGATCCTTAAAGAAAAAAACACATAACTAGCAGGATTTTTAACAGACGTATACACGTTCCATCATCTATGCTAAGTTGTTAACAGTCTTGACCTGGCAATTAAGATAAAGGCTCTAATTATATACCGTCTCTAGTTTGAACGCGGAAAACTATTCTTTGCCTGCAGATAGTTCACAAGTCGCAAGCAAGAAATCAGGGTCAGAATACTCAGTAAAAGACTACAGCAATTCTGGTGCCGTAATAACCACTGCCTCATCGTCAACTTGATACTAAAACCTCTTAACGTAAATGCTTCTCTATGACCAATGGCTGACAATTGCATGTAAACGATCAGACCTCTCCTGTTAAATGTTCAGCTTGAGAACCAACCTTATACATCCATAATCATCAACCAACTTCCTTCCCCAACATGCCAGTAGAGCGAGTAAACCACCAGAGCCCAGAAAAGTTAGCCAGCATGACATATTAAAGAAAAGAGAACTTCATCAACAGCCATGAAAGATCCGGGAAAAAAAAAACCTTCCAATTAAACTCCAACCTCTTCTCTGATACTCAAAACAATTATCCACCAACCATCAAGACAGCTGGTAGGGCAATATCAAAACTAAGGAACTGGCGAGTGCTGACACAGATTTGTGGATTATTTCTACAAAACAAAACCCACCCAAATTAACGTCATCAGCAGAAAAACAAACATTTCAACTGTATAGTGCAACCGGTGCTCTTGGTCATTGGCCTCCGCCATTGCACATTGAAGATAAAGAAGCTCATGGCTTAAGAGCCAATGCCAATCCAACCTTCGCAGACTTCTCAATGGCTCTGGTGTCCACCTCAGCAGAGATGGTGACGAGTGACTTGGGACGCCACTCATGCTGGATAAGAGCAGTAGCCTTGCCAAAGTTGTTAATGCGTGCTTTCAAATTGGTCAATGGGTCTATCGCCTGCTGAGCACCAAGGGTAATGGTATTCTCATTGGTGGAAAAGCTGTGCGTCACCTCTGCACCAACAGCTGAGTTGTTCTGTGCGCTGACATTATGGTAATACGATGCATTCAGAGTATCACCCTTGTCATTCCTGATATCAACAATCAGAGATCACATCAGAGGTCAATAAAAGGACAATGCATACCCATTGGCTCCAAGAAACATAGATTGACGGCCGGATTCACATAATTGTGAGTTTATTTCACCCTTGTAAGCATCGACATACAATGCTAACATTGACGTGCTTTGATATGGCCAGGGAGATCTATGTTACAAGTAGCTAGGAAGATTTGCAACCATTTTTTTGCAGGTTAAAACATTTATGCTTTGCAATCCCACCCAAAGACACACATATACTTGATGTTTGCACTTGTTTTGTCATATGGAACAAAAGAAGGAAAAAAAATACTTGGCAACAGTATCTTTGTCAAAATAACACTCACAAGGTAAGTGCAGCAATCAGATCAGCATTGGAAAAGCTCAATCCAGCATTGCATTTGGTGAAATTTCCAGTTTTGGTATCAAATGAGACATCAGTCCCCAAGGCTAGCATATTGGTCCCAACCACACCAGAGAAGTTCACAATTGGGTTTGCAGTCAAGCCAACACTGGTACATATCCCAGCAAAATCATGCAGATATTGAAGTTCAAGCTGCACAAATGTCAACAGAAAAATAAGTTCTCAGGATCCTCCCGCTACTGCTAATGTACGTGCACACAACATGAAGACAGGTTAGTACAAAATCAACATAGAAAGGCTTACCTTGCCAGACCTTTGGTCAGGAACTCTGAAGCTCAGGATTGTTTTCAATCCAGGTGCAGCGTCATCAACAGTGATAGTTGCTAATAACTGAACATCACAAGAAATTAACAACGAGATCAGTTAAGACAAAAACAGATCCCAAATTGCCTTTCCTATCTTCTATATTTCTCATTTTTCCTGTTTTGTTTGAAAATGTAAAAGGGGAAGGAAAGTGATACAACAGAGGGAACCTCAAGCTTCAGTATACACAAGAGAACAAGTGACATATATCTACGACATAGAATTGGAAATTAGGAAAATCTTACGAAAACGAAACCAAGGAAAATGGAAAACATTACGTGACATCACGATCAATTACAAGCAGACCCCATATATGGGCAAATAGGATGCGCTATGGAAATGTCTAACCAAGCAGAAGCCAGAAAGGAAATGCTGCTTTTTCTAAAAACAGCAATATAATTCCCACCAATCCATGACTAATACAAGTTATGACCTTGCACAGAAGTATGAAAAACTCCTCCCAGTGTTTTAGTCAAAAAATTTAAAAATAAATAAATAGTAAAAAATCCTAGCTTTTACTTACAAATGTCACCTTCCTACATTTCACTAGGATTATGTAATATTCCAATGGAATGAAAAATATTTAGCAACTCACATGGGATCAGAATATATATTATGAGATTCATACCGATCAGATGCATAAAGCTATGGTAAACTGCAAAAAATTCCCAAATTGACTTGCAAATCATTTTCACCTGTTAAAATGCTTCAAAATCGACTGGGACAATAAATAATGAATTAAGAAAGCAGTATATTTCTATAAAATTAAAATCAGAAAGAAGCTGAAACAAACAAGCATCCGTCAAACACACATAAATTAGCCTACAAATCAGAAACAAGCTCAAACAAACAAGCATCCTTCAAACAACATCACTCAGACAACTCACATCAAAATCTGAAAAAGCTCACAGACATATTGACATTAAAAAGTATGAAGAAGATAAGGTTTTCCCCGAATTTGGAGGCCAATGGGAAATAACTAGCAATACACTACAAATCCATAGTGACGCCTTCACTTTGGCTGTATGTGGGAGGGGGAGGGGACACCCAACTCTTGAGATAGACGCTTCTGGGTTATATTGTTTTTACCAAATGCGAGCTTCAAAGTATTTCATGTAAATAAATCCCATATCCAGTTTAGAATATTAAGGATCCAGCAGGAAGAAAAAGTTTATAAAGACTCACATTGGAGTTGGTATCAACTTTAACATCTGTTGTAACATTCTTGTTCTTCAGCTGTGTGGAAACATCGGCCAGGAAGAGATCACCTTTCTTGGTAGCAGAAGAAGTAATGGCCTGCAAGGAGCCACAAATTGTCATGAACAGAAAAAATCAAAACACATGTAGGCTTGAAGATAACAATGATTTCCCTTTTGTGTTTTTTTTTTGGGTGGGGAAGGGAGGGGGTTGGTAAGGTCACTACACTACGGCCCATCACATGGGGCAACCAACAGAGAGAATGCATCAAAAAGAGGGTAAGGGAAGAGCACTTCTCCCATGCCTTTTGTGGAACAATGGAATCAGAACAAACCAATTAACTAAGTCAAGGTAGCATTGGTGTCAAAACTCACAAAAGCAAGATGACACTTTAGATGCACTCTGGCAGTAGCATTTGGAGTGCGACACAAAATTTTGCATTTCCAGCATACAGAACAGTTGGACAACAAGAAGGCGGCACATGGACAGTATATAACAGACTACACGTATAAATCAACCATTACCAGGAATGCTAAAACCTCATGTCATGCACATTATTGTATACACCATCCTGGGATTGATCCTTGTAAGGCCATGACTAAGTTACAAAATACTATCCACTAGCTGGATGACCCAGAACCTATTAGACTACAAGAACCAAGTTAATGAAGAAACTAATAAGATCATGGGTCGCTAAAGTACTGCAAGCTTTCACAACTGTACTTTCTCCAGTGGTTGATCAAGAACTTCACCAAAATTTCTGCAAGCAGCCATTTTTCTATTTTGTCTTCATTCTTTTCATTTTTCATTTCCTCCCCCCCCCCCCGGGGCTGCAGATCCTCAGGTAAGTCCCATTTCTAAGCCAGATGATAGTCATGATACTGACAAAGAGACTAATCGGTCAATTCACTTGCCAGTAAACGCAAATAACATACTTCATAGAAGTTTCTTTACTGAAAAGTAGAACCCTCAGGCACTTCCATGGTTCCTACCAAGCAACCCTTAAGTAACCACGGCTTGCACTGGAATCCAGAAACAGGACCAGAAGGAGACTAAACAACATCAGCTAGAAAAACAATCACAATGCAGGTACTTTTTAGAACCATACTCAAACAGACCACCCAGAGAAGTTATTGGATGTTCACCAATACAGCCATTACAATCAAAATGAAAAATTGCGACAGAAACCACTTCAACTTCTTTTGCAAGCTACCCAATTGCAGTCACTTTCTCCACACATGATTAGCTCACTAATTGGGCGCAATTGGCTACAATGGCAGTCGAAAAACTCAGTCAATGATCTACTTAGCCATGCAAACCGATTAGCAAGCACCGACGCAGAATTTCAATCCCATTTACTATGAGACCAGCTACCAATCAAACAAGAATCAAATGAAATCTACAACAAAGAAACCATTGACAGGACTTACAACACCAGTGGCAGAGTAAGTAGTTATGCTGAACTTCTGGTCAGTCTGATAATCCTTGTAAAGAAGATCTAATTCAAAGAAAAAACCGAAACAGATAAATCCCACCACTCATATCGAAAATGGCGAAATCTTAACCAACGATTAACGGAAAAAGGGCATGCGCTGAGAGAGACAGAGAGAGAGAGAGCAGTCTATGAGGGGAGAGAAAGAGTACCTCGAGCCTTTTTGCCGATGTCACTGTAAAGACCTGGACCCTTGGCCATCGCTTCGACTTCGAGCTCTGACAATGGCGAACAATGAAAGCAGAAGGATAAACAAGGATTTCAGTCTACACGAATCAACGAAAATGAATGGGCAAGGGTTTATATAGCAGGAAGAAGCCCTAAGGTCACGCTTTTTAATTTTATGTGGGGTTGGTTTCAAGCGGTGTGAGATCTCAAAAATCAAGAACGTTCATCGTGAAACATTATGCTGACGGTACATTACCACCGTTGGATTGCATAATTTGTGTACATGGAGCGTTCTTTTTTTGGGGGGTGGGGGGGGATTAAAAGGTGTAGATGGATTTCTTTGCCTTGAGGAAAAAGAAATGGTGTCTAAAAAAAGGGCCGTTTCTTCATAGAGGATCATGATTCATGAATGCCATTCTTGCTGTCTTTGCAAAAAAGAAACTTCAAATTTCTGTTGGATTGCAAACGTGATTTTGGGCCTCTTTCATTAAAAAGTATTCTGTTTAGATCAAATAAATGGATCATTCAACATTCATATGGATCGGGTTAAGTTTGAGTCGGATCATGTCTTGGGTCAAGTAATATTTTGGATCAATTCGGAGTGGGTCAGGTGAACTTTAGTTTAGTCAACCTCGTGTCAATCGATTTTTTGTCCAATAAATTTGTCACGTAAAATAAGCAACTTCGTTCGAGTCTGATATGGTTCAATTTAGGTCAATTTGGATTTCGGATCTACTTTCGATTCAGCCTATTTCTAATGTCGAGTGGGGTAAGGGTCTGGATCATTCAATTCTTGTTTCGGATCTCGAGTCAGCTTTGCTAAGGCTAACTCTATTCGTCTCATATTCATAGTCAATTCTAGTTCTAGAGAAAATGTGAAAATAAGCATTAAATGTATCTAAATTGTTCAGATGAGTTTTTAACAAATAAAATGCGCTATTTGAAAAGTAAACTTTCACAATAACATGGGCTAATAAAATAAGTATTTTTAACAATGAATATGGGATAAAGGGAATAGTGTTTTGGATGGCTCTTTATTAAAAAAAAATGAATATGGGATAAAGGCAGAACCTACGCACGGTTTGACGCACGACCGTGCGTCCCTGAATCCGAGTATTTTCCCTCTTGAATTGTTTGTGTTTTGTTGTAAATTGACTTGGGTTTTTCCTACCCTTGGGACTTACATCATTTTTGGTATCAGAGCAAGTTCAGATCCTTGCCTGAACCCCACGCCATTCCTAATCTATCTTTGAAATCATTTCAAACACAATCAAATATAAGTTGTTCATTCCCGCGATCACAATGAGTACTAGCATGTCGGTGGAAGAAAGGCTTGAGGTTCTTTCCAAGCAAATGCAAGAGATAAGTATGAGTAATCAAGAACTTAAGGCTCGAAATAAGTACTTAAGAAAACAGCTTGGAAACCACATGAAACAAAAGCAAAAGCTTCAAGAGTCACCAAGCATTCGAATTGGGACGGATTACAGCTATGAAGAGGAAGCTAGCAATGAAAAATGATGTAAGTCCCAAGGGTAGGAACAACCCAAGTCAACTTACAACAAAACACAAACAATTCAAGAGGGAAAATACTCAGATTCAGGAACGCACGGTCGTGCGTCAAACCGTGCGTAGGTTCTGCCTAGCGGATTCAGGGACGCACCGTCGT
>NCQV01082454.1:2843-13601 GCA_002740545.1 Lophocereus schottii
GATTGTTGCATGAAAAAGTTTTAATATTCATAAACCCCAAGTGCAAAGTGTATCGTTGAGTACTTGGGGTGTCGTCCATAGGGAATTGTGTTTCCAACGATCAGAGTTCACTAGAGCGTATCAATCTAGGCGAGATCAAAGGCGAAGGAGGGAAAACTAAACTACGCTAACAAACATAGAAAAAGCAACTTGGAGTTGTGATTTGACCAATGGATGAACCAACTAATTAAGACGAGTCCTAACCTACCTAAACTACATCATGAACTAGAGATGATCGGTTGCACCATCAACGACCACCCAAGTCCTCTCTCAAGGGTCATGAGCTAATCTAATTAGCCTAACCACCTATTTTCATAGGGTTAGCCCAATTAGATTACAAAACTAGTAACCCCGGACCTAACTCGATTCGTATACTATTTTCATGTCCCGAATTCGGTTATTCCCTCTCCCACACTAGCTAATGGACCTCACCTCTTCGCATAAGTCAATCGTCCAAAAATATGGATGAAAGCTCTCTCAAACATTTCATCGAACACTTGGCGAGCGTGAGAGAAACCTCTGGGTTCTAAGCATAGATTGGCTATGGTTAGGCCTAGTACAAGATCAATTAGCCATCAAGAGGCTAATTATAACCCAAGTCCCCAAATTCTAACAATTACTCATTAACAAAATACAAAAACGTAAACCTAAACCTAAACTAACGAAGAATATAATAAACATGAACTGAAGGAAAGAGAATGAAATCTAACAACCAAATAAAACATGAATTAACAATCAAAACTAAATACTTAAACTAATATAATCTAAACTAATAAGATTAAGCAAGAACAAAATTGAATAATAAGAGAGGGAGAAGAAGACTTATACTTGGATTGAACGAATGAAGTGAAAATCCCCAAGCATCAGTCTCAAATCAATACAACTAAAATCTCCATCTTGTCCCTTCAATGGGGGTTTTTATTGGCTAAAATCTAAACTAAACTAACCTACAAATGTAGAAGGACGACCCCCCTAAGCGAACCCCGAAGAAAGCCTTAAATAGAATGTGAGACTGGAACGAGAATGGGAAGAGGCACGACCATGCCTATGTGGCACGGCCCCACCGTGCGAGGTTATGTGTGCCGTTATAACGACCTAAAGCCCTAACGACTTCCAAGTCAAGGGGCGGTCGAAACTAGGTTAAAGTCAAAGTCGAAGGTCAAATGCCTAAGATGACGGCCAAGTCAAAAGTCAAGACCTAAATCAACTCCCAAGTCACAAATCAAACAACTCTCAAGTTAATATCCAGTCGAAACTCGAGGCGACTTCCAAGTCGATACCCAGCCTAAGCTCGAAAGACTACCAAGTCAAAGAAAACGACTCTTAATTCAAAGCAATCCATGATTAGGATTGATTGAAGCCCTAAAACCCAAGTTAAAGCCTATCTTGACTTTCAACGGGTGGGGGAAGCTTTCTTATAAATAGGCCCCTACCCCCCTAATTAAGAGGTTAGAAAGAGTGGGAAATTTTGAAGAATCCATCCAACACTCAAATACTCTTTCTTTCAAGGAAGGCAGCAAGCCCATCGAGTGCGACGAGTGCATGCCATCCTCCCTTGAAGATCAAAAGACATGCCTTGAGTGAGATTAAGCCTTCAAGGCTGTCTCTTAAGCTAAAGTTCATTCAAATTTAACAAAGAGATCGAATCAGAGAATCATACACATTATATTCAATAGAGATTGTACCCACACATTCAAATCAATATAAAGATTTAATCTTGTATCCAAATTCCTATCTAATTTAATTTTAGACTTGAAATTTGTGTTTACAAATTTGGCATGCTCGGTGGGACGTCTCTACCTCTTATCTCTTTCTCCTAGCGATCTAGACTTTTAAGTCATAAGAACATCATCTTCAATAGAGATATGGCCACGAAGAACATGGCCTCTCAAGCTTTGAAGGAGAAGAGCATGGGATCTCTCTCTTGTAGATCCTATGAAATGAGCGTCACTTCTAGCAGGCGAGCTCACACAATGGAGACCGGGAGTATGGCAAAAGCTACTGCGCCTATCACTGCTAGGCAAATAGTGCCGCGCTTATCCAAACTCCAAGGTTTAAGGACACAACAAAACGCACCCTCTTGGATGGATGAAGTGCAAAACCTCCAACTTCTATCTCCAATCTGCGAGGTCGAAGATTACTACAGCAGTAATTCTTCATCGCCCTCACCAAAAGGGGTGCATATGTTAGAAATTGACTCTAAGTCCTCAAAAACTATTATCATGCCAGCTATGATGATAGGCTGAACCACTCTGGAAGAGGAGATGACTAACATGAAGGCCATCTTAGAAAACTCACAAGGGAGAGCAAAGAAAAGGAAGCGCGCATCAAGCTTTAAGAAGAAAAGATTGCTTAGCTGACCAAGAAGTTGAAAAAACAATCAGCTCAATCTTCTACAAAAGACTCAGAAAGTGACGACTAAGAAAAAGTGTCCATTCACACTAAGGCTTTTGACAATGAGAAGCAACCAAACAAAGGTGTTACGCCTAAAAATGTCAAGTCCTCTGGATTAATGACTATTGAGCAAATCCGATACTTCATAGCAAATCCTATTGAGGCGCAGCTAGGTGAAGGTTCGCGCAAAACTCACATGTACACCAAGCCTTACACTAAAAAGGTTGATACTCTTCGTATGCCCCATAGTTACCAACCCCCTAAGTTCCAACAATTTGATGGGAAAGCTAAGCCAAACAGCATGTCATACATTTCATTGAGATATGCAACAATACCGGGACTAATGGTGTCCTTATGGTGAAGCAGTTCTCCAGGATGTTGAAAAGTATTGCCTTTGATTGGTATACCGATCTAGAGCCTAAGTCCATCGATAGCTGGGAACAAATAGAGCATGAGCTCCTCAACAGGTTCTGCAGCACTAAGCGCACTGTCAGCATGATAGAGCTGACAAACACAAAACAATGGGAAAACAAGCCAATTCTTGACTACATCAAAGACTGGCACGCACTTAGCCTTGAGTGTAAAGATCGGCTATCTGAAGCTTCTGTCGTTGAAATGTGCACCCAAGGCATGCATTGGGACTTATTGCATGTTTTACAAATGAGCAAACCTAGGACTTTAAGAATTGGCAACCAAGGTACATGACATGGAGGTGATGATAGCTACCTGTCATGGCAACGCCTTCTTTTCTACCAAATCAAAGAAGACAAATTTGAGTTTAAGAAGAATGCTAACTTCTCCAAGAACACGACCAAAGAAGCAATGTCTATGCCCATAAGTTAGCCAATACGGATTAAGGCACTCATTCAAGGATGTGATAAAGAAGCGTCCCACACTAAAGGAGCTTTAGGAAAGGAATTACCCATTTCCTTACTCAGATCTGTCAGGCATGCTAGATGACTTGCTCGAGAAGGAGTGCATCATGCAATTAACTAGAGATGGAAGAATTATTCTAGATTTGGATGAAACTGCAGAAGCTAGCCACGTCACAGTACAAAAGATGGACGAGTTAGATTTTGAAATAGGTCTCACCGAAGCACCAGAGGCCCTAGAGGATGGGGACAGGCCACAGCTGACGAGTTAAAAGAGTTAAATCTCGTATCTACGAAAGAACCTTGCCCTGTCTATGTTAGTGCCACGCTCACGCCCAAAGAAGACGAAGAATATTTCAAGCTCCTCTCTGAATACAAGGATGTGTTTACATGGAGTTATAAGGAAACTCCAGGATCAGAACCTGAGGTTGCGGTTCATCACCTGTCCATTAAAAAAGGTGTTTCATCGAAGAAGCAACCTAAATAGTGTTTTTAACCTGAGTTGATACCTAAAATTGAAAGGGAGGTAAACAAGCTCATTGATGCTGGTTTCATATGCGATGTGAAGTATCCAACTTGGATTGCAACATCTTCCCAATCAGGAAGAAAAATGGTCAAGTTCGAATCAGTGTGGATTTTCGGTATCTCAATGATGCATCCCCAAAAGATGACTTTCCACTTCCAGTCACTGAACTCATGATTGATGCTACCACTACTCATGAAGCCTTTTCCTTCATGGATTGCAGTACAACCTATAACCAGATTTAAATGGCACTTGCGGATCAAGAGTCTGTAGTATTCTGTACACCAAAAGACATCTTTTGCTATAAGATGATGCCCTTTGGCTTGAAAAATGTAGGAGCTACCTATCAAAGGGAAATGCAAATCCTTTTTGAAGACATGTTGCACAAAAATGTGGGGTGCGATGTGGATGATCTGGTGGTCAAGTCCAAAAAGAGGTCAGATCATCTGCACGATCTTCAGCAAATCTTCGAAAGATTAAGGAAATGCCAACTAAAGATGAATTCATTAAAATGCGCATTTGGTGTCACATCTGGCGAATTCCTAGCCTTTGTCGTCCGACATAAAGGCATCAAAATTGATCAAGCTCAATTAAAAGCAATTTTCGACATGCCCCCACCAAAGAACCTCAAAGAGCTCCAAGGGTTGTACGGACGCTTGGCATATATTAGAAGGTTCATCTCAAACCTCGCTAGTCCCTGTCACCCTTTCAGCCGCCTTATGAAAAAGGAAACACCTTTTGAATGGGATAATTCATGTCAAAGGGCTTTCAATAGCATCAAAAAGTACTTGTCAAGGCCTCCGGTATTTAGGGCACCTTTTCTTGGCAAGCCCGTTATACTTTACATCACAGCACAAGAACGTTCCCTTGGAGTATTGTGTGCCTAAGAAAATTCTAAAGGCAAGGAGAGGGCTCTCTATTGTCTAAGTCAGACATTGGTTGGTGCTGAACTTAATTACTCACCAATTGAGAAGATGTGCTTAGCTCTCGTATTTGCTGTTCAAAATTTGAGACATTACATGCAGGCCCATACCGTGCATATTATCTCCAAGGCTAACCCAATTAAGTACATGTTAGGAAGACCAGTTCTGAATGGACAAATTGCGAAGCGGGCAATTATCTTAGAATAGTAAAATCTTGTTCATATGCCACAATAGGCTGTTAAAGGCCAAACACTGGAAGACTTCTTAGCAAGCCATCCAGTTTTGATAATTGGGAACTAAATAATGATCTTCCTAGGGAGAAGGTGTTCTTAATCGATGTCCTTCGACGTTTGGAAATGTACTTTGATAGCATTGCCTCTTAAAAACACATTATGTCATATTCATTCATGCTGACCCAACTGTGCTTTAACAACATGGCCGAGCATCAAGTACTCATACTAGGTCTTCAAATGGTAATCCAGATGGGGATTAAATATCTTAATGTCTACGGCGACTGTTGGATAGGCTAGAAATTGTAAAGTTGAAACATGCCCCTAGGGGTGCCAATAAGATAGCTGATGCGCTTGCAAGCCTTGTGGCCACTTTGGCGCTGAGCAATGGGTCGTTATGCCACCCAACAATGACGGTGAAGAAAAGGTCAAAATAGTCTCCGCTTGCGTGGTAGATAAGGAAGATTGGCGTCAGCCATTTATCGACTACTTGAAGCACAAAAAACTATCAAGCGACGTGAGGCACAAGGTAGAAATTCAACAAAGAGCCTCACGCACCTTCATTACAAAGGAACATTGTACCTACGCTCTTTCCTCAGTCCTTGGCTACGATGTCTGGATGAGGAAGAAGGGAAATAATAATGGAAGAAGCACATGCCGGCATGTGTGGTGTGCATCAATCAAGAGCCAAGTTACATTATCACATCAAAGGAATGGGCTATTACTAGCCCACCATGGTGCATGAATGTATTGACTATACAAAAAGTTGTGATGCATGTCAGTTTTATGTGAAATTCATTCACCATCCTCCGGAGCTACTCTATCCAACTGCGACATCTTTGCCGTTTAAGTCATGGGGACTTGATGTTGTAAGACCCTTTACTCCTAAGTCTTCTGTGGGTCATGTATACATTTTGGCTGCCGCCGGCTATTTCTCTAAATGCACAGAGGCAGTAGCATTAAAGGAAGTTAAAAAGGAGAATGTTGTCGACTTCATTCGAACGTATATCATTTATTGATATGGTGTGTCTTGACACACTATCACAGACAATGGCAAACCATTCATCAACAAATTGATGACTAACATTTGTGAGAATTTTAAGTTTGCCCAGCATAAGTGGTCCATGTACCATGCCCCTGCAAATGGCCTTACAAAAGCTTTCAATAAGACATGATGCAAACTATTGAAGAGGGTGGTCTCGAAGTCCAAGAAATATTAGCATGAGAGGCTGGGGAAAGCCCTTTGGGTGCACCAAACCACGTATGGGATGCCAACACATTCAATCCCTTACACTCTAGTGTACGGACTAGAAGCAGTCTTACCATTGAAAATTCAAATCCCATCATTGCATATTGCTATGCATAAGGATTTGAGTCAGGATGAAAACCACCAATTTCACTTAGCAGAATTAAAGGTCCTTGATGAGAAGAGACTCCAAGCCTAGCAAAAGTTAGAATGTTATCAGGCTCACCTAGCTCGAGCGTTCAATAAAAAAGTGCAACCGTGTTCGTTCCAAGTTAGGGATTAAGTGCTTGCACTAAAGAGGCCAATCATCATGACCTATAAGATAGGAAGCAAATTCGCTTCGAAATGGAAAGGACCTTATGTTTCCCATGAGGTATACTCAAATGGTGCCTACAAGATAGTAGATAGACAAGGGGTTTAGGTCGGATCAATAAATGACAAGTTTTCAAAGCGTTGCTTCCTATGAGGAAACGCTTGGACCAACTACTGGGAAAGAGTCTAAACTGTTCACACATTCAAAAAAGAGATTCTTGAACGAGAGCCTAAACTGTTCACCGCAACCCCCTCAAAAAAAAGTTCGCTCCCGAACAAGAGTCTAAACTCTTCACACATTCCAAAAAGAAGGCTCCCAAACAAGAGTCTACACTGTTCACACAATCAAAAAAGAAGGCTCCCGAACAAGAGTCTAAACTGTTCACATACATTCAAAAAAGAAGACTCTCGAACAAGAGTCTAATAAACTGTTCACTCAAACAAAAACATTTGTACTACTCCTGGCCCGCAACAGTATAAACTGTGAATGACAAAACAAATGAAAAAAGAATGCTTTGTTGAGCTACATGATGACTTGATCGTATTGGTAATTGCAAGTGCCTATAAGTACGTACGCGGCTTCATCCACAAATCACCAAGTGTAGTCAAACAAATCACACACAAAAAAAAGAAGAACAAGGGGGGCATGAAAGAAAGGCGATCAAAGACATCAGCTTTCTGCCGCCGAACTGCTCCTTGTTACTCATACCACTTTCAAGTGTGTGGGTTTCTGTTCAATTCCTCAAAAGGCCTAGTGGTAAATCATTTCGTAAGTGGTTCTTCAAATACTCATACCACTTTTTGGCGTGTACAATGCCGTTTTAGGCCCCAAGTCGCCTAATGGTAGGCCGCGTTCAGAAGTGGTTTTTCAAATCTTCATACCACTTTTTGGCATGTGCAATCACATCTTGGGCCCCAAAAAGTCCAACGGTAGATTGCTTTCGCAAGTGTTTCTTTGAATCTTCATACCACTTTTGGCTTGTATGATCCAGTTTTAGGCCCGAAGAACTAACGGTGAAATCACATTTGCAAGTAGTTCTTCCAATCTGCATACCACTTTTGGGGATGTAGGTTTTTGTTTCAGGCATCAAAGAGCCTAGTGACAAAACCATTTTACAAGTGGTTCTTCAAGTGGCTTCATAACCTGCATAAGCAACAACGCAGATGCAACAAAAAAAAAGAGATCTTGGCATACAAATAATTATTTTTTTGTGGTCAAATGACAGTTGTAATGACACAAGAATGTGACATTAAATGAGCATGGCGTTTTGACGGTACAAGTAATACATGTTTAAATAAGCATGAAGAAATTCTTTATTTCTATGAATAACCTAGTCATATAAAGTTAGTGCCTTTATTCATAAAGGTGGATACTTTGGCTTGTTTAGCTACTTAATGCCCCCCCCAAAAAAAAAAGAAGAAAAGAACTTGACTATTACATTCAAAGGAAATGGATCAAGATCAACATATGAGGAAACATAAGAAGAAAGCAAATGTTGAAACAATCATGTGTAAGGTTTTGATGATAATAACCCAAATGTACCAATCAATATGCTATCATGCTATCCTTGAGTAGTGCGTTAGAATTGTGTATTGAGACAGGTTGCAAACACCCTAGAGAACGATTCGAATGAGCATAGAGTATCAAAGTTGATAACATGCGCAAGAATCTGAGAACATTACCTCAAAACAGTTTTGAGCACAGAGCATCGAGCGTCGCATGGAACATCAAAATCATGTGTAAGGAGTTCAGCTGATAACAAGAGTCTTAGGCTTAGTATTGGTATTATTTTTAGATTCTTGTTAATATGCCAATTAGGAGATCTTGACTTAACACTCACTTTAAAGGAATTTCTTGCGCTAACTCAGAACACTGCTCAGAACAGTTTGAGCAATCAGGTCTGCAGTGTTCTGAGGGCAACGTATAAAACTCATGTCCCAAAGATTTTCATGTGTTTTTATACTGTCAAAATTCCTAACATATTTAGGATTGATTTTCTGATAATATTTTGTCTCACAAAGAGTCCTTCATTGAATAATATTGTTTTCCTAAAAAGATATTATCAAAAGATTTTATCTTAGCCTTTAAGATATGATTTTCAAAAAAGATAATGTTAAGAGATTCAATTCCGTTTGGAATACTAATTATTTTTGAGAGTTATTGCTAAAATCCAAAACCCCCAAATACTTGCAACACAAGTATTCTATGGGTATATAATCTCTTACCTCTCAACGTTTTCATTAATGGTTTTTCAAGGAGCAAAATCGAGTTTTCTGTAAGAAAATTTTCCGAGTGGAAAACCTTCAAGAAGTGTGCTAAATTGAGTCATCTATATTGGCATAATAGGGATTGTATTATACCTTACATTTAGCATGCCTAGAAGCATTCAAGTAAGGTGCCTTACTATTTCTTTTTTAATCAATGAATCAAGAAATTGTCCAAGTCTTAGGAAACATTGGACATGGTCTCTTAGGAGATGTTGGACGTGTTGTCCGCGTTGTCCAAGTTATTGGACGTGGTCTCTTAAGAGACGTTGGACGTGGTGTCCGTGTAACTAGGGTCTCGAGGCAGACTAGTTACGTGTGTTATGTGTGTAATGAATTCGGGTCGTTTAGTGAAAGTGTTGCCGAAATCCTATAGTGGTAGGTCATGATTTTTATATCTTAGTTGGGCCAAAAGTGGTTTTCTACATAAAAATATTGTGTCTCCTTTTCTGTTTTCCAAATTATACTTATTTCTGCCTTACTGCAAAGACGCATTCCAAACAGTTCTGACGAGTGTTTTGAGAAAACCGAAAAAATTAGTAGACACAATTCACCCCCCTCTTATGTCCTTGTGTGAGTAAATCTAACAAGCGGTATCAGAGCAGAATTCTCATATTTAGGTTAACACCTTGAGTGATCTTGAAAAGATGAATGCTCCACAAGGAATCTTAGAAGGTCAATCTATGACCAGACCTCCATATTTCAATGGACAGCACTACAACTGGTGGAAAAATCGAATGGAGAACTATATCCAAGTTGAGGATTATGAGTTATGAATGCTCATTGTGAATGGTCCTTACATTCCAATAAAAGTCACAACTGATGGGAAGACTGTTCTTAATTAGCCGAAGGAATTCGACTGAGACAACTTCAGGAAGATGGAGAAGAATGCAAAGGCTAAGAAACTGCTGTATTTTGGACTCGGACCTGACGAGTGCACTCACATCTCGAAGTGTGAATCTGTAAAAGAGATATGGAATCCCCTTCAAGTAGCTCATGAAGGAACCAATCAAGTCAAGCAATCTAGAATCGAGCTGCTGGTGAGGAAATATGAGCTATTCGTGATAAGCGACAAAGAAACAACCATGGACATGTATGCTCAGTTCACCCATATTACTAATGAGTTAAAATCGTTGGGAAAATCCTTTACCACTGAAGAGTTAGTTGGGAAGATCCTATGAATTTTACCTCATTCATGAGAATGAATCAAAGGTCATTGCAATTCAAGAAGAAAAAAAGATGAATGAGATCTCTTTGGATGAGCTTATTAAGAATCTACAAACATATAAGCTAAGAAGAAACTCCTCGGTGAAGGAAGAGGGGAAGAAAGATCGAGGACTTGTGCTAAAAGCTAGAGAAAGAGATAGCCCAGATTTTGATGAAGAAGGAATGGCCATGATTGCTCGAAAATTCAAAAAGTTCTTTAAGAAGGGTGAAAGCAATACAAGAAGGGCAACACCAGCAGGACTAAGAATAGTGATCGTGATCAGTTCTCAGGATGCTTCAAGTGCGAAAGGTAAGATCATGTTGTGAAGAATTGCCCCTTGTTGAAGGAAGAACAGGGGTCAGAACAGGTCCGAACCAGAGGCAAAAAGACGCAGTTAACTAATGCCGAAAAACAGTTCACTAAGGCAACGATTACAGCCTGGGGTGATACCTCAGAAGAAGAAGAGGACTCTCAAGATGGAGAGGAAGCAGTAGCTCTTATGGCCTGAAGAGAATCTGATTCAGATTCAGATTCGATCGAGAGTTTGTCCCAACTCAAGGAAGAGGTGCGCAATCTTAGCAAGAGGAAACTTGAAAAATTAGTTTTTACATTGATGGAAGAATGTGAGATAGTAAATTCTGAAAATTGCATGCTTAAAAACACCTGCTCAGGATTATAAAAGGTTGTTAAAATACTGGAAAGAAAGAAGCAAGAACTTAGGCATATGAATGAGGTTCTCACTTGTGA
>NCQV01082470.1:0-19165 GCA_002740545.1 Lophocereus schottii
TAATTTAAGCCCTTAGATCAGGATTGAATACCCAGGATTTAATATGCTCATCTAATAAATGGTGCTTAGCTAAAGGGGGTGCTTATTTGAACCCTCCATATATATATATATATGTGTGTGTGTGTGTGTGTGTGTAGTACTTTTATAAGAACATAACTTCATAATTTTACTTAAACTAATTAATTACTTTATGTTGGAAAACTAAATTTAACAGATTTTACAATGACAAAGTACTGTTATTTTTAGCACTCTAATTTGTCAAATAGTGATAATGGTTTCTTTCATGCCACCACTTTCTCTCCTTTATTACTCTTGTCCTTTTCTCATAGGAAAAAAATTTCTATATGCCTTGTTCATCTTCTCTAGTAAGGGCTGTCATATGCCCTAAGAGCTAATAGTAAGCTCGGATTTTTTCCTCTTTAAATGTCATATTCAATTCACAAGTATATTTGTTATTCGTTCATATTTCTTTTTCAATAAATTATCTCCATCTTGCACGTTTTTGGTGTGATTTTTTCCTCTCACCTTTGTGTGAGTTTCTATATATTTGGAGGTATCAAACTGTGGAAGATAGTTGGATCTAATTATATGAGGACAACGGGTTGTGAATAGAGGGTGAATTGATAATGGAATTTCGTATGGTTCTACCACAGCAATCTTCTTTTCAAGGAATTTATCATATCATTTGGACACCTACTCCATTGAGTAATTATAATGTAATTTATTGATGTTTAGGAATGACCAAATGATAATGAAGGACATGGTTAGTGACTAGAGGGATGCTACAAATTTAGAATCAATCAACAATATTACTTGCTGTTAACTTTTTGGAGATTAGGATTCCCATTAATGAATCTCCCTTTCTCGATTACCCAAAAAAAAAAACATATATCTTGGAAAATAAAAGACTCGGTAAGTAATGAGACCAATCATTAGCATATAGTTTTATCATGAAAATTTTAAGTAACATGATCCAAAAAAATGACGTTTGATAAATTTTTCCTGTTTTTCTTTTTTTTTTGAAACGAAGTTAAATGATAAATCTCAAGTATTACCAATTTTTCTTGCTCATTCCCTGGATTTAGTGAGCATTTGTTCAATTTGCTTCTCTTTGTTCATATTTATCACATATGGATAATATTTCTTTTTGTAGGTGCTTTTGTCCAAATTTGATTAAGAGAATTGATAATGGGTAAGAGTGATGATTTGAGCAAGAAAAGAGGATTGAGGAGGTGGTGAGAGCTCTAAAGAAGTTAAATGTGAATTTCAATGGATGACACGACCCACCTTGCATTTTGACACGACTGTGCTAAATTACTGTAAATGGGGCTAAAAGTTGAAATGCCTTCATAGCTTCCCGTGTAGTGCATTGAAGAGCTGCAACCAGTGGACAACTATCATTGTAATACGTTTAGCCGAGATTGCATCAACACTGTCACCTGTGTCGTTTTGCACGACTGTGCCACATTATTATTACTCCTAAGGATGATGTTTTTGGTTTTTTGAAGGGGGGGGGGAGCTCTGGCATTATTGAACACAAGATGCTTTGGATTTTTTTTCAGCAACTAACACTTAGTGTGATTTAAAGATTATTGCTTTGGTACTTTGAAGATTATTGTGTCTTTAATCGATCAATTTATTGCAATTTGTTCTCTTTCCTTCTGTCCTTATTGGTTTTTTAGACAACATTATTGTGATCATGTCTATAATATATGAATTTGATATTGTCATTAAAAAAATGATTAGAGGCTAAATTTCTCATTATATTGGCATTGAGCCCTATCATACTTCGATTGTCATGATTTAATTCTGTTGAACTCGTTTCATGTCTTTGAATTACTTTGTCTGCCACACATTTTGATAAGAGACTGGCAAGCATCTCTGTCTCATCTTCCTAGGGTTTAGGGGCAATTTGCAAGATGGAAACTTTACCCACTGTGGCTTAGTGAACAATTGAAATTTTGATATGAAAATAATTAGAATCTTAATTGGATTGTTGATTGTTTATCTTGTGACCGGCTATTAGCCCATGGAAATAGGTGACTAAGTTCACATTAGCCTTTGGCCCTTCAAAGAAAGAGGAGATAAGCTTTAATTTGATTACTCAACCTTTCTAAATGCACTAAATGAACAAGTTCCTAAATGTTGATGATTTAAATGTTATGCTTACCAGTGTGGTTAAATCCTAACCTAAGGCCTTTACCAATTTTTTTCTTATGCAATAATTGTCGTGTTTAATTAGTTTGGTTTAGTTGTTCAACCAGTGCCTTTGTTTTTGTTTGCTTAATGTGAGTGCTTTAGTTAGTTTGGTAATTGAAAGTAAGTTCCCTATGGACATCACCCATACTCGTCGCCAGCTGATTACATTGGTGTCCAACACTTACGGATTAGACTTAACAAGTTTTTGGCTTTGTTGTCTGGGAACTTATTCACATTCAATATTGAAACCAATTTGAGTAATCTACACTAAGTTCTTCTTTTATTTTCATAGTTTTGACTCTTCTTTTACTCTTGCTTGAAGCTACTTGTGGTTGGTATATTGGTCGTTTTTTTATGCATAGGATAAGCCAAAGAGATCAAAACCATGTTTCTATTGATCTTCAAATCAAAGTAGCTAAATGAAAGCAAAGTAGGGCAGGGAGAAAGAAGAAGAAAAATCAAAAATTAAAGTAAGTATAATAGAGAGCTTAGGGACTTCACTAATGCCAAGTAAAAGTAAAGTGACCTCGACTATTGTGAGGCTAGCGAATGAAGATAATAACTTTGAGCTTAATCCAACTCTCATTAACTTCATGGCACAAGATATGTTTGGTGGTCCCTATAGAGCATCCCAATGCATATGTCTGCAACTTTCTAGAGAAATGAGACATGATTAAATTTAATAGGGTCTCTATTAACACTATTCATCTTAGGCCTTTTCCTTTCTTCTTAAACAACATGGCTAAAGATTGGTTACAACAGAGGGAAGCAAAGGCTCACTATATTCGCAATGCATTATTAAGGGTTTTCTTAAACAAAAACTGCCCACCTGCAAATATTACAAAATTGAGGACATAAATTACATCTTTTGCTCTATATAATAGTTAGTCCTTTTATGAGGATTGGGAATTCAAGGGACTTCAGTAACAGTGTCCTCATCATGGTGTTCCTGATTGGCTTTTAATCCAGATTTTTTATAATGGGTTAAACTAATCAATGAAGATTTCTATAAATGTTGCAGCTGATGATGCTCTTATAAGGAAGATAGATGAACTAGCAGAGACTTGCTTGGAGAAAAGGGCTTATAACAACTATCACTAGTCCAATGGGAAGGCAGCTCCTAGCAAGTGTGGTGGAAAATTCAACGTAGATGTTGTGACTTACTTGGCTGATACGGTGGATTCTCCTGCTTAGAGTTTTGATCACCTTGGTACTCCTATCCTTAGAGGTTCTTTCATTTTTTTATATAAGTGTGGCGTCGTTTGTTAACTTTGTGGTATAGAGGGACATATAGCTATTGATTATTAGAGTGGTCCTCTTACCATTGAACAAGCTAGGGCCCTATAATACTTTAACCTAAAACCTTAAAAGAACTCATCCTCTAATACTTACAATCGATGATGCAGAAATCACCCTAATTTCTCCTGCAAGAACACCAATCCTTGGACATGAAATGCCACTCAACCACCTGGTTGCTAACATATGCCTTCCTATAATCCACTTTCTCAATCCCCTGAGTAGAAATCAAACTTTAAGAGTTTAATAGAAAGCTTTATTCAAACCAAGTGCAAAGTGATTAAAGTTTTCGGTGAGTCCATCATGCACCTAACCTCCAAGTTTGAGAACATGTTTACCCAACAAAAAATTGATGGAGACATAGATAGCTCAAATTGCCCAGCAAGTGAGTTGTGTTTCTCGCCCCTTGAAGGCATATGCTAGGTCAACTAGAGCAAAATCTCAAGGTTCGTATGAATGCCATCATACTGAGGAGCGGGGAACTATTGGAGGGTCCTAAGGCAGTTAAGAGGGACAAAAATAGTATGGTTGAGAGGGAAGCTAGTGAGAATGAGGAATTTCAAACTGAGATACTTAGAAAGAATAGTGAAGTTGAGAAGCCATAGGTTAAGGTCTAGGTTGATAGTGTTCCCAATCTAGTTGAGCTTTACAAGCCTCATGTGCCTCATCCTCAAAGGTTTGTGAAGGTTAAATATGAGAAGAATTATGTGTCAAAGGCTTGTGAAGGTTATAGATGAGAAGCAGTATGCTAGATCCTTAGAGATACTAAAGAAGCTACATGTGAACATCCCTTTCTTAGAGCCTATTATAGAGATGCCTTGTTATGCCAAAATTTTAAAGGATATGCTGTCAAACAAAAGGACATTATGGGAACATGCCATAATGGCTCTCATTGAAGAATGTGACACTACCATTCATCATAAGTTGCTTCTCAAGCCTTCAAATCTTAACAATCTGTCTATACCTTGTGCTATTGGAGATGTGGTCATCAGCTAGGCCTTATGTGATCTTAGGGCAAGTATGAGTCTTATACCCTACTCTATTTGTTGGAGGCTTTAGGTGGGAGAACTCAAACCCATCACTATCTATATTTAGCTAGCAGATTATTCAATGAAGTATCCAATAGGAGTTTTATAAGATGTGCCCATGTGGGTTAGCAAGTTTTTTATTCTATTTGATTTTATAGTGATGGAAATGAAGGAAGATACCCACATATGTATCATCTTAGCAAGACCATTCTTATTAATGCTATGATTGATGTAAAGTATAATAAGCTTTCTCTCTCTAGGTTGGGAAGGGAAAATAGAGTTCAATCTCATACAAGCCACAGTCTCTATTATTTTGGAAGAAGTTTGGTTTTAGGTTGATATTCTTAATAAGGTCATCTTGAAGAGATGGTGATCCCTAGTTCTTCAATAGGCCCTTTGGAGGCTTGTTTGGTTGGCTTTGGTATGCACAAGTTTGGGAAACATCCTGGTGAGGAGAAGGAGGCTTATATAAGGATCCTTAGTTCAGCTCCAATATACATACCTAGGCAACAATGTAGGGAGATTCTTAGGAGGTTCAAGCCTCAATTAAAGGTAAGAACAAGCCCTGAGGGAAGAGTTAAAACCTCTGCCTCGCACTTGAGGTATAACTTTATTAGCCTTGATCCTTTATTTCCTATTATTATTAGTGATAAACATGATGGTACCTAACTTTAGAAATTGCTAGATGTCCTTAGAAAGCATTCAAATTCCATTGGTTATAACATTGATAACATCAATGTAATCAATCATTCTGTTTGCATGCATAAAATTCTTTTTCATGATGGTCATAAGCCTTATAGACCACCTCAAAGGAATTTAAACCCTAACACGCAAGAGATTGTGAAACTACTTGAAGATGGAATCGTGTTTCCTATTTCAAATAATGAATAAATAAGCCCGGTTTAGGTACTTTCCAAGAAAGTGGGCATGACTATCATTACATGATGAGTTTATATCTACTAGAGCTATAACGTAGTGTATCATATGCATTTATTATAGAAAGTTGAATAAAGCCAATCGAAATGATCATTCCCCCTCCACTTTATTAACTAGATGTTATGAAGGTTTGCTAGAAATTCCTTCTTTTATTACTTGAATGGTTTTTTTGGGTGCTATCCGTCGAAGTTACCAAGAGAAGACAAGTTTTACATGCCTTATGGCACCTTTTTTTTATTAAAGGATGTCAATTGGGTTAAGTAATGGCTCTACCACCTTCAAACAACGCCTGATTGCTACATATTTTTGACTTTAGTGAGAGCAAAATGAAAGTGTTCATATCATGGTACATGAAAGAGTTGTTTTAGGGCATATGGTTTCTAATAGTGGCATGGATGTGGATATAGCTAATATTGAGGCCATTAGGTAGTTGTCAACCCCTATTTCTATCAAGAGGACTAGAAGTTTTCTTGGTTATGTGAGGTTCTATTGTCATTTTATGAAGAATTTTTCTAAGATCGCCAGCCTTCAACTTAGTCATAGACAAAGATGTTGCATTTGATTTTATTAATGAATGCCTTATGGGTTGCGGGATCAAGCAACCTTTATTTTTACTCCATCCCCTAAGACGGGGGTCTCTTTCTTGAGATCATGTGTCATGCTAGTGACTATAAGGTTAGAGCAATGTTAGGATATTGGAAGGACAGGAAGCCCTATATGATATACTATGCCATCAAGATATTTGATAAGGCTCATCAAAACTAAACAACTATTGAAAAATGACTGCTAATGATGGTATATGCAATTGAAAAGTTTCAAGCTTACTTGGTGTGCTCCAAAGTCATTGTGTACACAGACCACTCCTCTCTTAAGTATCTCCAAGAAAAGAATGCGAAGGCTTACCTCATTAGATGGGTCTTGTTCTTACAGGAGTTTGATTTGGATATTCGAGACAAACTAAGAGCTAAGAATATAGGAGTTGATCACCTTTCTAGATTCACAATTAAGAGTCATGACCTCCCTATCAATGGTGCTTTACATGATGAGCATCTCCTCGCACTTGCTTTGTTTGTAGTCCCCTGTTTGGTGGATATTGCTAATTACTTAGCTTGTGGAATCTTCCCTTTCATTTGACCTACCAACCGAAGAAGTTATTCCATCATTTCAAATCTTATTTTTAGGAGTAGTATGTTTCTTTTTAAGCATTGCGACGATGGAACAGAACATCACCATCTCCTAGATAAGGAGGTTTAAGGTGGCATCTCATGCTACCATGATTCTCGTCGTGTTGGGCATGCTAGCACCTCTAAAACTTCGATCAAGGTACTTTAAACTAAAATATTTTGGCCTAAATTGCTTAAAGGACATCCACATGTACGTCTAAGCGTGTGATCATTTCCAGAAGACGAGAAATATATCTGGGAACAATGGGATGCCTCTTAATTATATGTATGAGATATAGATTCTTAATCCATGGGGCGTCAACTTCATGTGTTCTTTCCTTCTTCTAAAGGCAACAAGCATATTATAATGGTTGTCGATTATGTTTCCCAATTGCGTAAAGGCAATTGCTAACAGGAACAATGATGCTAGAGTGGTGGTGGAGTTCTTTAAAAAAAAAAAAAAGATCTTTTCCAGGTAAGTTGTGCCTAGAATACTGATTAGTGATAGTTGGACCTATTTGATTAAGAAGAAGTTTGAGACCATGTTAAAGAAGTACAATGTGGACAACAAGGTTGGTTTGGGCTACTATCTCCAAACTATAGGAAAAGTAGAGATTTGTAGCAGTTAATCATATCTATTCTAGTGAAAATGGCTGTATGATCAAGGAAGGATTAGGTGGACAAGTTGGATAATACCTTATGGACAAATTAAATAGATTTCAAGTTCGTAATTAGTACCGCACCATTTTGGTTGGTCTTTGGGAAGTTGTACTATCCCAAGGAGCTAGAGCACAGGGCCTTTTGGCCCATCAAGCTCTTGAATTTTGATATGAACGTCGTAGAAGAGATGAAGCTTCTTTAATAATGAGTTTAAGCATATAGCATGCATATGAGAGTGCTTAGATCTATAAAGAGAAGATGAAGAGATGACATAATAAGGAAAGGTTACTTGGTCCTTCTATTTAATTCAAGGTTAAAATTATTTCATAGAATGCTTAGCTCAACATGGTAGGGTTCATTTAAGATGCTAAAGTTTTTCCTATATGGGGTCATTAACGTTTGGAGTAAGTCCATCAAAGCTTTTAAGATGAATGGACAAGCGTGAAGCACTACATCATTGGAAAACTAGTAGAATGAAGAATTACTAGGATCTTTCCCCACCTTACACCCAATTAAGGGTAGGGATCAAGATTTAGACCTCAAATAAATGCTTCTCGGGAGGCAAACCAAGCCTTGATTAGTTTTAAGAAGAAATAGAAGGAAAAACAAATAAAAAAGGAAAGAAGTAGAAGTACAATGCTTGTACGAGGCATTGTGTATATTTGCACAACTATGCTACTCCCTAGAAAATATTTGAGGTTCCGCGACTACATTAGGACATGGTTGGTTGTGCAGTTTACATGGCCATGCAGACTCGTATTTTCCAAGCACTTGCACGGATGATTATTATCTTCGCATGGCCATGTAGAGCCCTATAAAATGCACACAAACTCAATTCCTTAGCCAGACCTTTTTCTCATATTCTTGTTCATAGTCTATTACTAATCCCATAGTGTAACTCCACCACTTGCCGATAAAATTTCGACCATCTCCATCCCCACTATAGCTGGGTTATGTTGTTCCACTATCACTTGATCGCTAGTGCTACCCTTATAATGAGTTCTTTCCTCCACCCAATAAGCCCTCGTTGGAAAGCCCTAGCTGCACTACCTCTATAAAATCCTTCATTCCTCTATACTTCCTTCTAGCTAATTTTTCTGTTGAATTGTGTCCACTCCACTATTATTTTCCTTCCCATTCTCTTTCTTCAACCTCCTACTCCATTATTGCTTTGAAGCTTAAGGAGAGAGCAAACTAATCCTTTACTTCCTCATTTGGGCAAATTTGGGTGCTTCTCTCAAGTATTTGGAGTAATGTCAGGGGTTTTGATAACCTTTGATTCCTTGCCAACCTTGCATTACTTGACTTGGTGCTTCAAGTGTAATCCTCTACCTCTATGGCACTCATGAAGGAAGTGAAGCGTAACACCATCATTGCTGCTTCCTCTAGTAGAGCACTGCCGCCACCACCTCGAGGTAATCGTGTCCACATCCAACTCTTTCATATTGTGAGCAAGCATGATATTCAATATCTGGATAATAAACTATGCTGATGTTTTAATGTGCTTGTTTATCGCAAATAAAAATATGTTGAATTCTTAAAGTCACTAATTTATGGGATCATATGCTTTCTTGTTTAATGAATTGGGTCAGATGGACTTGTGAACTTGCAATATGAGGTGTATGACTGATTTTTCTTAGAGTTTTTCAGTTCGCTTGTGGTTAACTTGAATAAAAGTCATAATAATGGTCTGAGTTATATTCATTTTCACTTGCTTGATATTAGTATGAGATGAATCTAGCCTATTTTATCCAGTTGCTTATACTCTCGATTGGTGGTGTGAAGGCTTGTGTGCATGACGATTATCATTAAGGATAATTTTAGAAGGAAATTACTTCTGATGCGTCCCCATATGATGCCTGGTCCGGCAAAGCCACATCCATATACAATCTTACACCTTCGACACCTTATGTTCAATACTCTATATACCTAATTCAATAGCCAAAATGTGCCATGGTAGGAAAAGCTGTTTATCCTATAGGCAGGCATACATAGAATCCATATGGACACAAAGCTCATATTATTTCCTACCTTTGAGGAGTAAGCTAAGTGCTAATTGATCAGTATTGCCAATAGTGGTCTTATCATTACTTTGGGTATGAGTTTTCAGTTAGGTGACAATCCTAGTAACATGCCACTTCTCTATAAAGGTAGACATCTTAACTTGTCCTCTTGTTTGACTATACAAGTGTTCACAATTATGAGAGCTCAAGTGTGGTTGAACCATGATGGTCATATCTTACTCCCTCTTACGTAACTCTACCAAGACCACTGTGGCTGATACCTTGAAGTAGACTTATAATGATGATATTAATGTTAAGGGAAATGATGATAAGGAGAAGGAGGATAAGGAGATGCTTCAGGATTAAGATGAGGAGAGCCCAAGTGGGTGAGGATAATGTGGACGTTGAGGTGCCTATGATAAGGAGTTATTACTAAACCTACATGTTTGAGCACGAGCCAATATCACAAAACAGCTGAGTTGCTCTATTGATGAGGCAAGCTAAAGCATCGTGTTTTCTATGCTAATAAGCATTTTTGTTGCCTTTACCCTCCTTTGGTTGCAGACTTAGTGGCCCTCTAAGGCCCCTTTTATTACAATGTGAGTATTTCTCTCTTCCCCTTATTCTTATATATTGCATATTAGTTTCATTAAGGACAATGAAGGATGTTTGAGGGGGGGTTCTGAGCTTATAAGCTCCTTTGAGATGGTATGTTATGTTTGTGATACAATGATGACTAAGGAGATATCATCGTTGTGATGATGTTGAGAAGGTATGACGATAAGTTGGTGTTGCTGTGTTTGATCTTGTGTAGTTCCATTTCCGTTGCGTATATTAGCATATTACTACTCTCAATATAATCGTATTATTAGGTTTGATTTTCACTTAGTCAAATTCTTATAATTGCGTTAGTTTACTTCATCTTTGATCTCCAAAGCATGTAGTTAAGAGCACATAGGTAGATGTTGTATCTACATTGTATATCTTGTTCTTTTTCTTTGACCACAAGCGGAGACTTGTTTAAGGGGAGCATCCATAAAATTTAGAGCATATAAATCTTCATTATCTTCTTGTTGATTCCTTTCTGTGGAATTGCTTTCGGAAAAAAATATAAAAGAATAAAAAATGAACAAAAAGATATTTTGAAAACCATCCCATGACAAAGATCAAGGTGTCCTTAGTTGTTTGATTGACATGGCTTTACAACACTTTGTTGACATTGATCTATGTGAAACTTTTAATGAAATTTATCTTGGAAATGTGGTCTTGATTATTTTATCTTAATTTGCAAGCCAAACACCCTTATAAGCCTTGAGCATGATTGGTTAGCCTTTATGAGTGGTACATCTCTTAGAAACTAGTGCATTCATCTTTGTAGATGGACCCATAAGACTAAGCTTTAATAGACTGGTTCATTAGTTTTAGTCTCATCACTTCTTTTCATAAGTGACCTATCCATTGTACATGTCTTCTAAAACTTGATTTGAACAGTGTGTAAATTTTCTAAAGTGATAGAGGCATTCTTGATGTCTAAGCTACATTAGCCAAACACCTCCCTAATTACACATGAAAATCCCATTTATTACTTTTTAAAACTAAATAGTTACTGCATGTTATATATCCTCTCTAATCAGCCTCAAGCTTTCTTGAACAATCTAGAATTACAGACATTAGGCATCTACACATGTAATCTCCTCCCTGTGTACACATTTAAATCAACACCATCTCTTGCTTAGTAGACCACACAATATGTTGTTTGTGCTTAGTAGTTATCAAGTACATTCACATCTCCAGGTATAGAAAATTATCGAGATTGGAATTTTGGAGCTAACCCACTACAAAGCATGTGAGTCTTGCGTTTGTGTACTTCGACTAACTTGATTGCATGAATACAAAAGGCCATATCTCAACAAAAGATAGCAATGCTCCCCATCCTAGCCATGCCCTAAGCATAGAAAACAAGTAATTGGAATCCAAATCAAAAACAAATACATAATAATATCTAAGGAATTTATTTCTTTAACACTCCCCCTTAAGTTGGACCATGCAACTTGGGCATGTCCTTGAGATACTGAAATTAACAATTCCCTAGTGCCTTGGTGGGAATGTTTGCTTGTTGATACTAAAAGCTGACATGAACAAATGAGATGAGCCTTGACATGAGCTTTTCCTAAACAAAGTGACAATCAAGTTCAATATGTTTGGTTCTTTTTATGAAAAACCTGATTTTTTTTTGCTATGTGCAAGCCGGTCTTACTGTCATAAATAATCTCATTGTCCAATTGTAAAAAAACAGCCAAGGGACCCAATGTACACACCCAACTAGCTCAGTAGTGGCAACTATCATAGACTTGTATTCTGCTTCAACTAAGGACCTAGATACAATGGCTTGCTTCTTTGTCCTCCATAAAATAGGTGATTTTCCAAGAGTGACAAAATAACCAGTTAATGATCTTCTTGAAAGAGGACATGTTTCCCAATTAGAATCATAGTAGACTTATAATTGAAGATCATTGTTAGCATGAAGAAATAATCCTTTACTTGTAGTGCCCTTAAGATAGCGCACGACCTTACGCGCACCCTACATTTGGTCTTCCTTTAGTGAATGCATAAATTGTGATAATATGTGCACAACAAAGGTCAACTCGGGCCTTGTTATGGCGAGATAAATGAGCCTACTTATCAATCTTTAATACCACGTAGCATCATTTAACACTCTCAGTTTCTAAGGCTAACTTGTGATTTTCTTCAATAGGAAATCAGTTAGTTTGGCCCCTAAAAGCTTGCATTGATAAATTATTTCCATGGCATATTTGTGTTAACATAAAAACATTCCGTCTGGCCCATGTGCCACCTTACCAAGAAAGTATTTTAAAGGTCCCAAATGCTTAAAACTGAAACAAGCATCAAGGTAGTCTCTGATAGCTTAGTCTTTGATACCTTAGAAGTGTGAACATTATTTCTAACGAGCACAATGTCATCCACATAGACAATTGACCACTGCTGCAAGCGCACGGATAGTCGTAGTATAGATAAAAAGATCGCAGGTCAGGGACCAATGTAATCTATCGAGTTTTGTCCACCAAAATATTCTAAGTAAAATTCTAATTTAAGAGTGTTTGGTTTAACAACTTCCAATTCACTAATTTTTTAATCAATTAAGGGAACATGCTTAGGAATTCATCTAGCTATGAAAGTTTATTGGATCAAAATAATAAGGATGTGCTTTTCTCTAACTAGTTAATTTCGAGGATTTGCAATCTATCCAAAAATTTAGTCTCTTCTTTCGAACTCAACCAAATTTGCCTAAACTAAGCAAAAGTCATTCTTTCAAATGTCTTAATCCCAGTTAAACATCTTCGATTATAGTCTATGTCCTGCTAACATGCAAATCTCTCTTTCAAGATGACGTTGTGTCTGGTTTTATCAAGCAGTCTAACGATCAAATGTCACCTTTCAGTTTTTCACTCAATTGTTTCAAGTATGTAAGCAAATTTTGGCTAAAAATCCACTCACAACATGATAATCACTTGATATAATTAGATTAAAACATAATCCAACTATACTTTCATAAACTACTAAATCCCTAGACAAAATAAAAACTACTTGCTCATGATTAAGGATTAAACAATTAACCAATGTTTTGCAAAATCTGAGCGGAAGGGCTCGACTGAGAATAGCCTTTAACCAAGTGCTTCAAACTACCTTAAGATTAAACATTCATGCTCAAGATTTCTCACTAATACAAATACCAAACTAAAAATCTAAACTAAAAAAAACAAAAATTTGAGAAAAAAGATAAAATAGGCTACTCTTGCTTACTTTCCATCTATATCTATATGCATATGCCCTTCTCTTCTACTGCTAAACGAAGCCCTTTTATAGGAGAGCTCATATGTTTTCATCAACACAGCCGAAAGAAGACGAAGAGGCAATAGTTTCTTAACTCACCATGAACCATGGCAGACACCACAGTCCGACCATGGTCTGGGCTGGAACCGATTTTCTACTCTTTTCTTACTCCACGGGCATAGCATCATATGGGTATTCATGGGGAAGGTTAAAATATATTCATTAAGGGTTAAATGTTGGGTAAAAAGGCCTAAAATCCTGCAAAACATATCAAACAGCCATATCCAATCATAAATCAAGCGTAAGAGTATAAATAATAATATTAAGCACATAATTCTCCCTAAAATGCGGCAAAATAGCCCTAAAAATGATGTATACATTAACCAGTTATCAAACTCCCCCATACTTAAACTGTTGCTTGTCCTCAAGCAATGCTAAAAACCAAAAATATACAGAACCTCCTAAGGATAGATATATGTAACATTCAAATGACAAAGCTGATCCAAAGGTAGCCCAAAAAGATATAAAAATCATTAACAAACAGATTAGGGAATGAAAGTTTCGAAAACCTTTTGATAGACTACAATGTCAAACTCGAATCAATCTCCCCAAATCGTCAAATACAGTCATTTCAACATATCAAACAAGTAAGGCTAGCAAGGCCGGTAGAACTTCACTATAGTTGTGCGGCACTCATCACTCATGTGTTTAATAATAAAGAAGGTTCCCTCAATTCTCATTCCTTGGACTAAAATCTACCATAAGTTTAATAAGACTCTCAAATTCTCCATCACTGATATGCAAACTACTAGAGAATCATGATAACTTTCATAGGGTTGTAATCGGGCCATGGATAAAGGTAAGAGGGAAACAAATGTTTTGAAAATGAGGAGCTAGAAGCCAAAGAGCAAGAGGCAAACAATTCCGATGCATCATACGACATCTTCTTAGACCATTACAATTTATCAACAAAATACATCTCCCATTGAAGAGAGAAAGAGTTTAAAATTACAAACAACTTACAATCCCAACAAAGCTAACACTTTCTTCCATTTTTTTTCTTTTTTTTTCTATTGTTTCCCCCTTTTTTCTTCATGTTCCTTTCTTTTTTTCGCTTTTTTTTTTATTAAAAGGATAGCCAGGGGAAAAGCCATAACAAACTTTAAATTGCAACTCTTCTCCAAACTTTTTATACAGTGAAACAAGGGATTTATCAAAATCTCGCATCCCTTCAGCAAACAGCCAAAATTCATTAAAAGATAACAATCCTCGTTACTAGTGCCTTATCAAATTTGATGCAAAAGAATAAAATGCTCCTCTAGTCTTGGCTTAAGGATAAGACAAGTATTTGACCATGGGCTATAATGAGGTTCAAATTAAGAAAATCGAATATAGGCTCAAAGGGGCTGGCAAGGGATACAATACACAGTAATGGTGGCTATTTGGTCGTGGGGTTTAACAAATCAAAGAAAAATGCCTCAATCATATTGCCCAAATACATATGCGAAATGTGTTCTTGAATGAGAATTAAAACAAGTTCTAGAGAAATGATGTTAAGAAAGAGTCACACATGCAAGAAAATATGAGACTAAATTGATAAATAGCCTCTAAAAGCACAAAGTCTCACGACTAGCTCATTAATAAACACATGCCAAATCATGTAAAGATTCATTGGGTAATTAGCTCATACTCGACATGTGGTCAAAACACAAAGCTTATTTCGAAAACTCATTCTCAAACATTTTTATGCATAATTTAGGGGAATGAAAGGATCAGACTAAACCAAAAAAGTGTACCAAATATAGAAAGATCATCATCAAACGATTTTTTCTTTAATTCTTTTTATTTTTGGGGGCTTTTATGGATGCTCCTAATAACAACGCAACTAAAATGCAAAAGAAGCTAATAAAAGAAAAACTAAAATGCAACCTAGAATTAAAAGAAAACTAAATGCACTACTGAAATACTGCTAGATAAAACTAAAACCTAAAACAAAAACTCCAAAAACTATCACAACCAACATATACAAAGCGCAACCACACCCAACCAAATAAGGCAGCAGGTGCCAAATATAATGACTAGCTCCCCTATACTTGAATCACACATTGCCCTCAATGGGGGCATATAATAGAAAAGGGAAGGGGGAGCACAGAGTAATCAGAAAAGAGGTGGTGGTGGAGGATGGGGTGGTTGGATATAAGAGATATGCCAATCCCGCCAGGTCTCTAGACATGCCCTAGAATCTTGAAAATATTGTGTCTGGGTAGCAAGCACCCTACAAAGCTCATCGTGGCACTATTGGACAAAGTCTCGAAGAGCAGCGTTCTCAGAAGCAACAAATGCTTGAGGGCAAACTTGCTCCTCTTAAATGGATCTAAGAGTATCTTAGAGGTCAGTATACTCAGGAGGGGGTGATTGAGAGAAAGAAATAGGTCGGATTTGACTAGAATGAGGGCCTGGATGATGGGGTGCGGGTCAAACAACCTCGTCATCACCAGATACCCAATAAAGGTTGGCCCAGTGAAGTAAGGTGGTTTGATCGACATTGAAAAGTGGCAAAAGCTGGTCTATAGGGTAAATCCAACATAAATGCTAGCCTCAACTTTACAAAAGTTTATAATTTCCAAAGCCGCTTGATCAAGTTGCTTGGATTCGGAAACTCTATTTTCAGGATTGGGTTCAACACCCAAAAAGCTAGCAATAGTAGTCACAATACCGCCAATGACTATCCTACCTTTAGTGCTAATAGTAGCACAATGCAATTGCCTGGCTAACAAGGAACCTAGGTCAAGCTGGACACCATCAAGCATACAGGATAACAAGTACAAATTAGACAATCTTAGGACATTTAGACTATTATCCTGAGCAAAAAAGGAACAAGCTAAGATACCTAAGCTACTCTAATGTAAGAGTTTCTGATATGTTTGCACTTTGATAAACTAGCGTTATACCTAACACTCCCTGAAAGTTTACCCCAAAATGCATTCGAGTTGAATTTGCGGGGGACTTGGCGGTTTGGTAAATCTATAGTAGGTGGAAGACCGAAGATACTGTTAGAGGTACCTAAGTTCAGTCCATATAATTGTATCTAGCTTGACATTGAGGCCCTCTAGTGACCTCAAAATGAAGTGTACTTAGGAATTCTAGGGTCAAGTCCCAACAGTTTCTCATCATAATATCTAGTTGCTCCAATGATGCGTTCATTCAAGCAATTATATCTAGCAACAGGATTAGGATGTGTCAAACCAAGAGGGTGAGGAATGTTACCTCTACCAAGTGCATTCATGGAGGTTTAGGGTGTCCTTTGAGGTTGAGGTGGTGCTTGACTTAAAGAACCACCCTCCTTAGTGGTCCATTAACTCTTGGTTGGTGTCATTGTTGCAAAAACCAAAACAAAAACCAAAACTAAAGACTAAATAGAAAATTTTGAAGAAGAAAATAAAGAAATTAAGGAAAATAAAGAAGAATAAGAGAGGAAAAACATGGGTATGGTGGATGAGTGAGGGGAGATGAGTTTAAAGAAGAAGAAGAAGAAAAGATATGAAATTTATGGGAAAAGAGAAAAGATTGAGTGAAAGGGGATGATTTTGGATGAAAATGAGTGAAAATGGAGAAGAAATGAGAGAAGATTCAAGATATCAGCTATGGAAGGTTTAGAGAGAGAAATTCAAGGTAGAAAGGGAGAGACTCGAGGTTAAAGATGAATTGTGAGGGTGATGAGTGGTTACTGTGGTAAAAAACCTAGACCGCGGGCTGTAGCAGTACACCACAGACCATGGGGTTCACCGCGGTCAAACCGTGGTGTCTGCTGACACAGCTTTTTTTTCCTTCTATTTCTTTTTCTTTTTTTCCCTTTTTTTCACAAACTACAAAAATAGTAAAGATAAAAGCTAAGGAAAGAAAAAGGAAAAGGAGTTTGGGTCGCCCCCCGAGAAGCTCTCTTTTAAGGTCAAGAGCTTAACCCTTCTTCTACGCCTGGTCTGGATTAGTAAGTGTATGGACATTGGCCTTATCATAGATCAAAAAGTCGAACATCTTCAGTCGAAAGTACAATCTTAAAAGTTCTGGTTGAAGGTCCTTCGTTTTCATGACACAGTGTCTTAATGCATTATCTACGTAAAAATCAAAGCGCATTCGTGGCCTATTAGGCCGGTTATTATCAATTTGTTCAACTCCCAAATCAAAATCTGCATCAAATCCTTCCATAGGGGCCATAGAGAGAACAGTTTGTGTGAACCTGCAATAGTCGCTTATAGAAGACTTGCTAGAAACAGGGACCTCAACCTCGGGTATGTTAGGTGGCATAGGAGTAGTAAACTCCACCTTAACATACCTTTGGTCAGGGTCCTCATAAGAAATTCAGTCAGAATCAGGAGGATCTTCACAATTCAAGACATCCTCCATGTCAATCTTAATGGAAATAGGTAATGCATCCAATAGAGAAGAACTAGGAAAAACCACGTCTTCCTTCGTATGACAAAACATAGTATAGCGCCCTTCCACATTAAATGTAATACGTCCCTTTATTACATTAATGTGGCAACCAACTGTAGCCAAAATGGGCCGACCTAGGATAATTTGAGCATTATCTGTCTCGGGCATATCAACTGTGATAAAGTCTTCCAACACCCAAATATCTCCTATATTAACTGACACATTATCCAATCTACCTATAGATTACATCATAGAGCCGTCAGCTAACTGGAGTGAAAAGGGTGCAACTAGTAATGGTCCTAGGTGAAGCTTATGAAAAAAAAAAAAATATGGCATTATACTAACGCCTGCACCTAGATCACATAAAGCTCTCTTAATTTTCACCTTTCTCACAATATAGGGGATAGAAAAACTACCTAGGTCAGGAAGCTTAGATGCAAAAACTGTGGGGATCTCTATAGTGTCATTCTCTACCAATGTGGCAGTCTTGCCACCATTATTTCTCTCCTTACTTTCAGCCACGATTATTTCTTTATCCTCTTCCATTGGTATATCCTTTGGATCAGTTAAGTCCTCTACTTCTTCCTTCAAGATGACACAGTTGCAATGCTCCCGAGGGTTATGTTTGGGCGTGCTATGAAATCTATCTAGGGGTGTAGATGAAAGCTAGCTGTTTGGGCAATCTGGACTTCCAACATCCTATTATGAGTGGTAAGCACATCAACCCTTGAGGCTAATTACTTAATATACTCATCCTGTTTTTATTGCACCATAAGTATACTTTCCATCATTGCTTCTAAGTTAGACTTTTGGGGCATTTGAGAAGGGAACGGGGGTCTTTGAAAACCAGCGGGTGGTATAGCATTCATAGGGGGCATATTCGATGGGTTTGGATTAGACATATAAGAGAAAGTCGAATGATTCTTCCAACCCGGATTATATATACTAGAATAAGGGTCATAGGTCAGTCTCGGGTTGAAATTTTGAACATAGTTAACTTCACTATGGTCTTGGGAAAAAGGGCTCCCAACTTGACATTTCAAAGTTACATGCTCAATAGAAGCACAAAATTCACATGGAAAAGGGCACTAGAATTCACAGCATTAACATTCATTCGATCCAGTCTTTGAGTCATAACATCTACTTTTACAGAAAGTAAAGTAAATGCATCAATTTTAAGCTTACCTCGAACCCGTTTGGGTTGGCTTCATTCAGTGGACCATTGAAAGTCGTTAAGTGTCATCTCGTCAATTAGATTATAGGCTTCATCCTCAGTTTTGTTCATCAAGGTTCCTCCTACCGCCGCATCAATAGTAGAGCTCACCGGTTGGGTCACACCATTATAAAAGGCTTGGATAATCAACCAATACTAAAGGCCATGATGGGGGCATAAGCATAGCAAATCTGTTAGAATGTATAAAGTTTTGATAATAACAAATCCAAGTGTTGTTGTTGTTGCTCCAAATAGGCTTTCCAAATAGGACCTTACTGCTGTCCTCAAAGTATTAAAACTGCGTGACTAATGGTTTATCAAGAACACGTACTCAAGATAGCAATGTAAGAACACCCGTGAGGAACAGGTCCTGTGAGGTGT
>NCQV01082488.1:0-13839 GCA_002740545.1 Lophocereus schottii
AATCATCAAAATGGCAATTCATCAGATTAAAGACGGAAGGAAACTAACAGATGCACAGCACTATACAAGAAAGAGCCAGAATATCCACCTGAAATACAACATTACAACTCCTCTCTCTCTAAAGTCTAAATCCCATTTCTGAGCCCAACTGCACCCATTTTCTGTTAATCTGTAATTCGGAATGCAGATTGAAGGGTGCTAAATAATTCACGATTTATACAACAAACAGCTGCCGTCCTATTTTCCCAGTTGAAATCTAGCCTAATAGATAAAATGACCAGTCTGTACGTCAGAGCAGATACTTATCTCATCCAAGGCCCGCACAAGCTCAAGTTTAACCATGTCTTCTGCTGGCTTTTCATCGATTGCAGCCTTGGCCTTGAGATCCTCTTTCCCTATTGCCTCCTCAGCTGCAATACATTCCTGGAATCTAAAGCAGCTAATGAGATGATCGTTGGTTAAACCGGCTGTTTGCATGAATGAGTACACCACAGTGGGGCCGACCCCTCGAAAGCCTCTCCTCACCAGATCCTTGCTTATAACATCTGCTTTTGGCGTCTTCACTGGCACCTGACGCGAATAACGAAACTTGTTGACTATGGGCTTCTGGTTTACAAAGCCCCATATGTACTTGTCAAATGATCCAAACTCATCTATTATCTGCATTATCGCCAAGAAAACGAATGCTATAAGAAAATAAGCTTATTACTTGGAGATCACACTGTCTAGCATATAATTTTGCATATGAGAACACATGCAATGAAATGCCTTTTTCTCTCTTGGTTCAACAGTTTACATGATACAGCGTGTTATTACAAGAACAATCTAGGAAAAATAAGAAAAGAAAGCATCAACAACAATCTAAAGCATGGCTAACCGTGCAAACACTGATGAATAATCTAAAATGCTGTTCAACCCTGAAATATAGACAGTAGGATTCTTTATCCAGAAAGAATGAGAAATTTTCCATCCTATCCAAGACTGAAGGCAGGGCGAGAAATCAAATGCAACCAATAGTGTCATCCTAACCAAATAAACAATAGCTGCAAGCACTCTTTAATGGGAAACAACTATAGTCAATTTGATGACTACACATTTCAATACACTCGCCATGCAATAATTACAATCTATGCCACAATTAAATGAAAATCATTGCTTTCTAATGGCAGCAACTGTGGAGAGCAAGGAAATCGCAGACTTTTGACCAGGATTCCTTCAGAAAAGCATCAGACAATGTGCACATACACTATTTGAGAAACAAGCTAAAGTCCAAGGAAAGAGAGGGGAAAGACACAAGCATGCAACCTTGGGACCAACGTCCCCAAGCCACATGCTGGTGTAGATGCCAATGGAGCTCAAAGCTCATTGGTATTCCCTCTTAAAGTTTCAGCAAAGAATCCAGGTCAAAAAGGCAGTTGAAAGGAAATCAACTCTGGAAAACCCATAATAGGGGATCTAAGGCTCATAAGTGTAAATCATGTAAGAAATTGGGCAGTATGATATACACAATTTATCATAGAAATGCCATCCCCATTTTGTGTCCAGCCACTAACATTAGTAACATAGATACAAAGTACAACCAAAGGAGACAATCAATTTATGCTTGAGGCTTCTGCCAATGGAAGTCTTGGGTCCGATGCTCTTACTGCATTGACATGCCTCCTAGGCTGCGACTTCATAATCAACAATTACATGAGGATAGATCAAATTGGAACAGGAGTCTACAGCAAGAGGAACCTTAAACCAGATGGACTGAGCAACCACTAATGACAATACACTTCCAAAGAAAAAACCCATCCTTCCTGCACTCAAAATACCTTTTGAACTAGCATCAATTCTACAACTTAGCACAGGCCCAATAATTCCCAGCCTATGATCTCCAGGTTTCTACACAGATGCTACCTCAAAGTGAAATTCATGGCAGAGTGGCAGACTTGAGCCAACTCTCTCCATCACACAGAGACTATGATTTCTGGGGTCAAACTTAACTACATAGTTACAGAGTGTGCGATAACAGTTCAGACAGAAAAGGAAAAGGGACATTATAAAAATTACACATGTGCTCTATAGGTCTCAATCTATTCCTCTACCTTTTTGTTTAAATGATATGGAAACTTTGGAAAGACATCAGCAGACTATAGACTATAGAGCATGGCATGACATATAAAGTCAAGACACAGCCTTGCAACCAAGGTATTTATCTCTCCTATCATAACAACTAGATACTGATTTTGTGACGTTGGGATGAAAACAATACGATTGGGCAGAATAAATACTAGGAACTTCAAATTGTCTTGAGAAGAAATTGCCACAATCCCTCTGTAGAAACAAATGTACATATAAATCCATAGTTAACACTACAAGAAATTGAATGTTCGTAGAGAAGTTCAGAAGAATTTTGGCATCTAGCGCGTGTTTTTTCCCCACCTTTTTTTGGGGGGGGGGTTGAGATGACTAAATGGGCAGCAAGTAAGAGTGCACAATTTAAAATTCTGGAGACAAATTTTGTTGTGAGCAATTAGTTGACAGAATATAGAGGCCAGCATAGAGGATGTCTTAATCTTCTGTATTTAATTCCCCCTTATTTTTTGGTGTATGAAAAAATTCAGACATACTGCGCTGCTACGTTTTAGATGCAAAGCAATGATTACACGTATTGAAGAATGATACTCCATACAAAAGACTGGACTGTACCCTGATTGATGGTATACCTTGCACACTATACGTGCATTTTCAACAATATTCCTCAGTTTTAGCTCAGAAAGTAGCGTACTTCCTGGACTTCCTGGGGCACCAATCTTCTTCTCATTTAATTTAGAGACGGACATTGGGTTGAAGTCCAAAAAGACTTCTCTGCAAGAAGATAGGCAAACAAATTGGTAAGAAGCTTCGAACACCAGGTTCAATGATTGGAACAAGGTAGACTAAAGGAAAGAAATTATCACGAGGCAGGAAAAGATATGTACCTAAAAATATTCCTCTTATTGAGTATTGTGGGCCATGTTAGCTCAGCCAAAGCAACAGCGAGACTCAGCAGTTCAAACAGTTTGCTACAACGCAAACAGCCTCAGTGAGCTGATAGGAGATGAGAAAAACTGGTCAAGAAATTTCAAACACAAAAAAAAGAGATACTCATGACATACCTATCATCATGCACTGGAACACCCCATTCTTCATCATGAAAAGCTGTATGTGATGGATCTTGGCAAGAAAAGGAAACAGCATTAGAGCATTGACCAAAACATAAACAACATCAAACAGTACAAGGAACCCATAACTAGAAACTCATCTAAGAAAAAGCAAAATTTTTCTGCAGAATTCCCCTCTGACCTACACACATAAGAGTAGGTTCCTTCCTCATTTCATGAAATTGTCCATTTTGAAGTTATAATCTCATAGATTGAATATAAGTCCTGTAACGTACGAAGGACAGACAAATAACTTTTAATGTATTTAGTTATTTTTATTTACAAATGAAAATAAAGACCATGCTGTTGGTTAGACTGGGAGACCCCAAGGAAATACCTCTACATTATAAAGAGCAGTGTAAGGCTTTCTAAAAACAAAAGCTGCTTATCAGTTATCACCTCTTGCAACCTTCCCGTTGTAAACGATGGTAGAGCACCTCCATTAACTTAACAATCAAGCCTATACCTATAGTTTGAGAGAGTGTTCATAATCTACACAATATGTGTCTTGGGACCAAGTAATCAAAAGCCTAAATTATGCTAAACTGAGATTAAGGATGACAATTACATCCAAATTCGAGGCACACCTAACCCATTCCGATTCGAGGCAAAATAATCTGACACCAATCCCCAAATATATATATATATATATATATATATATTCGAGTCCAAACCTGAAAACATAATCAGAATTCCAGTCGAATTCGGATTGGATTTGGAGGGAACATGACATCTAATCTATTTTCATTTCGATCTAACTATTTTATTAAATAATTAAAATTTAAATTTAAAAGTTTACAAATGTAAAGTCTACCATCAACCCTCAACCTAAGTCTATGCACCCACCTCGTATTAATCGCTTTGTTGACTAAGATCACACCAATGGCCTAGTTGACAACATTAGTCTTAGTCTCACTTTGTTGCCAACTAGGCCATCGGCGTGATCCGCCTCATTGTCACTTGTCAGTCTTCCCTAGTTTAGCATTATATATTCAAATATTCAATCGGTGTGATACGAATGCGTATACTATCACATCGATAGATGAACGAAATAAGTTCAAATGACAAACAACACCACCACCACATCCACCTCCCAGTGTGGGTCCCGCTTTCACGAGGTTTGGAGAGATCCACATGTAGGCAGCCTTACCTCTACCGGCATTCATGCCCGTAGAGAGGCTGAATCCAATAGACTCACAAAACAAGATTTTGAGAAAGCATTTTATAGAAGAAGAATTTTGTGAAAACATTTAAGATCAAATCAATTCGAATGAAAAAGAACATACAAAATTGTTGTGGGAGAAAGGAAATCAGATCGAATCAGACTCCGATCCGATCCGAGTTAGAGCGGATTCGGAGGTTCCCTCTAGTCCGTTGGATCGAATTCAGTCGGATTTTAGATATGAAACTTAATCGAATTCATATTCGGATGTTCCAACATCCAATCTAAATCCAATCCCCAACAAAGATCATTGGAGCGACATCTCATGGTCCACCTAGATAATTGTCCCTTGTTACCCATAACTTACGCACAACAATGGTTTACTAATTACTAACAACAATTTCAAAGAAAAACTTCTCCAACAAGGAACAGAGATCCATGCGAGCTCCGTATACAAATTCAATTCTTGAGCTGCGAGCTGCGTATACAAAATCAACTCTTGAGCTTATTTATCTGCTATCGCAACGGATGTGAGCAATAATAATATATCCTCCAATATAGCCAATCACAAGTGGTTGATTCAAGCATCTATGTTCCTTAGTACCACATGAGCCTTGATGGATCCAAGAGGCCCCATCTACCCATGAGGGCACCATAGCAAGGTAAGACATGGGAGAAATGAAAGGAGATAACAAAGGGTATACCCCCACCCCCCCAAAAATAAAAAGCTCTAGTGGGCTGAAAATCTAGCTCGTTCAGTTGAAATTGAGCTTTCTCCCCACTAGGCCATTCATGTGACCTCCCCCACCCCCTCTTTCCCCCATAGTTTCCACTACCACCAAGTTGGTCCATCTATCTAACAAGTAGCTGAAAACCCAATATGGGAAAATTTTGCAACACTCAGTCGCAGCCTACCACTTCATTTTGTAATTCTACGATCCAACAAGTTAGCCTCTTTGTAATTCACTTGCAGGGTGCACATCCGATAAAACAGATGATGTCATATAACGACGGGTAATTTGACAGCGAAAATGTCGCCATATAATGACTGCCATTTCCAATAGAAGGACTACCTTTTCCAATAGGACAGACGACGATAAACCTATAAGCTACTACTGAATCAGCGAGATAACACCAAAACGGACAACTCGAATGTAAAGCCTGCATAGAATAAACAAGAAAGAACCCACATAAAAGGCAGAGCAAAAGCATATACCGGTATTAGAGGTAACCCATGCACACCTTCTCTTGAATGCCGACCCATCTGGCTCTGTCATCACTCCGTCCTCAGCCACAACTTTGTCAACCATCCTCTCAAGCTTATTAACAACCTTATCCAGTTTGCTAGCCCCTTGTTTTCTCCTGATTGTGAGACTACTGCTCCGACTAATCCTCCCCGTGGATGCTCGGCTATGACAGGAATCCGACGAGGCGTCCGACGAGCACGACGCATTCATGGACAAGTTCCCTCGGAGTAGTTGGTTTCCATGCTGCCTTAGGATTGATGGGACGCTGAGATTCTTCATTGGAGGCGAAACTGTTGGTGATACCAGTACTTGTGTTTTGTCCTTACTATTAGCTTCCATCTCCGGCAAACTCTCGACCTTCCGGTGAGGCTTCGCCACCGGCTTCTGAGCGTCGACCATCCTCGCTTTGTTCCCCCCCGGAACTAGCACCGGCCTTTCGTCGGAATCCGCCAAAGTCATAGATCTAACCCTAGGCCCACCTGACATGGACGAAATTTCGCCCCAAATACCAATGACTGATCAAATTTGGCCGAAATCGACAATCAGGTGCAAGAGAAGGCGCACATTGCTAGAATGAAGTTCCAATCGGCAAAAAATAACAGTGAAAATTAGGGTTCACGGCGAACGCAGCTGAAATGAGAAGGAAACCCTAGATGAGGGGCTAAATCAAGCTGCATTGTGGGAAGTTGAGCTCCAGAAGTGCAGAATGCGAGACCTTCATCCCTACGACTATGACGCGACTGTGCTGCTGGACAGCAACTCTAGAGAGAGAAAGAGAGGATGAAGAGCTGAAAAGGGTTGGATATGGCAGAGTGGGGATGGAAGATGGAAGCAAAGAACGGAATTGGATTCTTCTGGAGAGAGAGAGAGTGCGAGTGATGCGACTGGGGTTGGTAATGGGTAATGGTAGTCGTACAGTCGCCACTCGCCAGTGAGAGCGTGACACTTGACCTGAGCAATATAGCCGTTCAAAAGAAGGGAGGACTCCTAACTCCTAATCGATCCTAATTGGTACCTCTTAAGGACCTCATCAATGTTATGACCGGTTCTTGATTAAAGCCCCACACACATTGACCTTATTTGACAAATCGCGGTTAGCTATTAATTATTTACATTACTCTTTATCTATTAGTTATTTAAGTTAGTTATTTATGTTAATTATTTAAATTAATTATTTATAATAAAATTATTTGGTAAAATTGATTGTTTATAATAAAGTTATGAGACAATAAACTAATTCTTAAAAAACCACTTCTAAAAAGCTTATAATATTAACCTTTTTGAATTAGGTTTTTGAATCCAAAACTCTTTCAAAAGGCTCATCTACTAAACACCTAAGTTAACTTTTTGATTTGATCAAACAGCTAATTTTGATTCAAAAACTCTTTTCGATCAAAAAATTCTTCAAAAACCTGTTTATCAAATATCTGATTATTACATTTTTAGCTAATCACATTAAGTAGATATCATATGATAAAAAAGAGTACTTATTTATCCTTTTCTAATTGACAAGTATTGTGCAGGATGCTTCATTGCATTGTTTTCTGGAATTTCTTTTTCATTAGTACGTCATATTAATAGTCTTGCTTACAATTTTGCAAGAAGTCCTGTTCCGTGGTACAATATTACAAAATGTTTGTTCCTCTATAATCCTCTCCATTTGGATTCCAATTTTCAAGCTACTTATCACAAAAAAAATTCACAAACTACAAAGTTGAGTTTAGGGGTGGTGAACTAAGTGGGCTGGTCAATTTAAAACAGGATTAATAAATGGTCCAGTCAATAATAGATGGACTATTAAAATATATTAACGAGTCGGATTAGATGATAAATCAATCCATCAATGGTCCATTTAGTGACCTTCTATTTTTTCAACCATTCACATTAATTTACATGTTACAACTAGTTAAACTTATTACCAATGTTTTATACATAATAATAATTATTATGCATAGTTTTTTTGTGTAAGTTTATTTCATTTTAAAAGCAGGTTGTCCATTATCCAATCCAACTCGGTCCATTTATTTATATAAAAGGTCCGATCCGACCCAAATTATTAACAAGCTAGTCATGACTCGACCCAGTTCACTTTGTAAACAACTCAATCTCAGCCCAACCCGACTCGGTCTATTGCTCACCCTTAGTTGAGTTACATTTAGTGTATAATAAGATAGAATTCTCTCCTCATAAAGTTTCTCAATGCATAAGATTTATACCTGATACCTTACTTAAAGAGAATAAGTCATTTGAACTAATATGTGTCAGTTATTACTTTAATATCTGTAAACATTATAAAAACACTTCCACAACCTTACCACGACATGAAGCAGGAAAAAGGATGAAAAAATATAATAAAACAGGCAATGCTCTAAAAAGACAAAAATAGTTGTGTCTTGAAGAATAAATTATAAGACACTGAGAATAGTAATATACTCGCATTTCCCCGTTGTTTTCCTCATTATTTCCTCACATTCCCTCAGCATAGTCTTTTTGCATTTCAATTTAAAATAAAATAAAGATATTATATTTCTGATCACAAAATGAAAATCCTTTACAGAAACAGATTCAATTCTTATAAATTCAAGATTCCAGAGGAAGAGGCCGGAAGAAAAATGTGCATGCAAATTTTTTTTTTAAAAAAAAGAAAAGGAAATATGTGAAAAGGAAAGAAAGTGGATATCATTCCCCATGTGCTCACAACGGTAGGCCCAACCCAGGCCCAGCGCTCCCGAGAGCCAACATTATGGCATTGTATGGCCGATTTTACTTTTAAAATTACCCAAAAAATGGATTAAAAATACCCAAAAATAAAAGAAAATTAAAAGGGGGGAATTAAAAACGGTAAAAAGGAAATGTGCTGCGACTTTACCGTTGGATTGGAGCGGATCCGACGATTCACACTTTACACAAATTCGACCGTTGTTTGGTTCCCCCATTTCGTTTAAATTGCTCCCGTCTCCTCCATTGCAGCAAATGCTCAAAGCCAGAAACTTTCACAGAGAGAGAGAGCAAGAGAGAGAGGCGAGAGACAGAGAGAAATGGCTGCTAGAGCTGTTTTGCAGGAGCAAGTGCACCACAGAGGTATTCATTGCTCTTCTTTTTCATCTCTTTTTGCAACCCATTTCTCCTGTACAATTAAATAATTCTTTTTTTTTTCCGGGTCCATTTCCATTTCAACAATATTCAAGGCCTATATTGGTTTGTGTGTTTCATTGAAGATATCTGTGAATCTTCAAGACTTTTGGCCCCGTTTTAATTTCTCTCTTAATGACTGTGGGCATGCTGATATTCGTGTTCCACAACCTTTTGCTTTATGTTGATATGTTGATACTATCTTTCACGGTATCTAATAAGTTAGATACGATTTTGAATTTTGATCGTTGATCCCTTTTGGGGGGGAGGGGGGCGTGCCATATCTGTTCTTCATGTTGATCTGCGGTTCTTTTCTGATCTGAGAGTGATCCAGAAAAGATTGATAAGCAACAAAATTTCAATATAAAAAGATGGGTTCTTTTGATTCTTCTCTAATCATGAAATATCAATCTTGTTTTGTAATCAAAACAAGATAAAGGCACTCTTTGACCTGGGTTTGGGTTAAATCTAGTTGAAGAGTGATCTGACTAAAATTCAAATCTTTCTGGGATGTCATATTAGGTGGAGTTCAACAGAAGAATGTTCAAGGAGAGAGGAGGAACAGGACAGCCCTAGGTGACATCCAGAATCTTGTCACAACCAGAGGAGCTGGTAAGCCTCAGCAGATAAACCGCCCCCTTACAAGGAGCTTCTGTGCTCAGCTCCTCGCGAATGCACAAGCTGCTGCTGAGAAAAACAAGGTATTTCGCGTTCCCATCGAATCAATTTTTTGGTTTTTGGCCTTTAACATATCAAATTTGATTTTGGATGGTTGTCATTTGTGCAGAAACAAGGAGAGCAAGTTGTGAATGTCAATGCTGGGCCAAGAAGGGTGGCAGGAGCAGTAGCCCAGAAAAAACTGCAAGAGAAGAAGAAGCCAGAAGTGATTGAAATCACAGAAACTCCATCTGCTTCTGACCATAGGAAAGTGCAGCAAAAAGCAGCATCTAAGAAGAAGAAATCTCCAACCCTAACATCTTTCCTCACTGCCCGCAGCAAGGAAGCATGTGGATTGACCAAGAAACCTCAAGAGTTGATAGTGAACATTGACGAGGGAAGCCTAGAAGATGAACTTGCAGTTGTTGAGTATGTAGAAGACCTCTACGACTTTTACAAGCTCGCCGAGGATGAAAGCCGAGTTCAAGACTACATGGGTATGCAGCCAGATATCAATGAGAAAATGAGGGCAATTCTTGTGGACTGGTTGATTGAGGTTCACTATAAGTTTGAGTTGAGACCAGAAACCCTCTACTTGACCATAAACATCATCGATCGTTTCCTCTCGATGAAGGTTGTCCCCAGAAAGGAGCTTCAATTGGTGGGCATTGGCTCGATGCTCATTGCTTGCAAATACGAAGAAATCTGGGCACCAGAGGTACCAAAATTCAGCAATCCAGAATCTGAAACTTTTTGATCCTCATTGGGTTTGTGTGATTTTTCAATGACTTCACCTAATTTTTGGGTTTTGGTGAAATTCGCAGGTCAATGACTTTGTTCAGATCTCAGACAAAGCATATGTCAGGGAGCAAGTGCTGGCTATGGAGAAGGCAATACTGGGTAAACTTGAGTGGTACTTGACAGTTCCCACACCATACATGTTCCTCGCCAGATATGTAAAAGCCTCTATTCCAACTGACTCTGAGGTATAATTTTCACTTATTTTTTTCTTTTTCAAGGATTTGGTATTCAGTTTTTGGGCATTTCTGATTTTTTGTGTTTTTGGAATGAAGATGGAGAAAATGGTGTATTTCTTTGCTGAACTTGGGATTATGAACTACACCAGCACAATTAAGTACCCTCCATCACTGTTAGCTGCTTCGAGTGTCTATGCTGCCCGGTGTACATTGAACAAGAGCCCTTCTTGGACAGAAACTCTCAAGCACTACACTGGCTATTCAGAAGAACAGCTGAAGTAAGAATATTTTTGGTATCAAAATTGTTGTATGCATATCTTTTGGTCACCTAAGATGACAACTAACTTATGCATAAAAACCATGTGCAGGGAGTGTGCTAAACTGTTAGTCAGCTACCACTTGGCCGCACCAGAGAACAGGCTAAGGGCAGTTTACAAAAAGTTCTCAAAACCAGACATGGGTGCAGTAGCCCTTCGGACTCCGGCCAAAAGCCTTTTGGCGGCCTCCATTTAATGAGATGTTCGCAGGGATTAACTGTAGTCTTCTAAAGTCCATGGGACTTTCAGCTGATTTCTAGAAGACATCTTTGATTCTTTTACCATCATTATTTGATTTGATTGTAGCCAAATCTTCCTGAGTAAATACAAGAAATTTTACTTTTCATGCTTCCACTAAACTTGTGCTCTTTGCTTCCTCAACAGTGAAATACCACATATGGCAGGTTTTGCTATGTGTCCTGCATTTCTGCTATGGCAATATGCCCGCAAGCTTTGATTGACAGAACACATTACAATACAGATAGAGCCTAACAAACTATACCCAATTCTTATGACTCAATTCTGACCTCGAACCTGAATCGATCAGAACCAAGCTTGTTCCATGGAATGCTCTTGCCATATACCTACCTGATTGTGACCCTAACCTGAATTTGATATGACACTGTCTGTTCGACATGCCAATAAAACAAATAACTTGTGTGATTGAGGATACGGTCAAAACTGTCTTTTTATTACCATGATGAACCAGTTTGGTATGAGGGCCATGTCAACAGGAAAAAGTAAGTTGTAATCCAGAAATAAAATGTGAGGCTGAAAACGAACAGATGAGGTGCAAAATCCACTTTCCCAACATCATTATCCACTTAACAAAACTACTTCTCTGTCACCCAGGTATTTAACTCTATCCCTGTCAAACTCTTCTTCCTTCCCTAATTCAACCAACATCATCAAATGCTCCTTCGCAACTACTCCAAAAAGATCAATCGTTCTAGCACAAGCAAAGAAGAAAAACCCATAGCTAGACCCATTCGATGATGGGGAGGATCTATATATGGAATATGGGTCATTGTATGCTGATGGAAGCAAGAGGAAGACCCGAGGCTACCGGATGATCCAAATAGCCCATATGGGTTTCTCAAGTTTCCAACAGGATTTGCAGTGGAGGATGCATCATTGGCACTGAAGCTGAGAGGATCCATATAGATGTGCTTGCATCAGTTAGAGGGAAGCAGACCTATGAATTGAATAAAAAAGTGAGGTGAGCAACTGTTTATGATCCTGATGATGACTTTCCTGAGCCTGCAGAAGACACCGACATGATCCGTGTTCTTAAGGTTGGCGTGGCAAAATTTTCTCATGTAGTTAATCCTAAAAGTTGAGAAGACACCCTAGCAAAACTAACTTGTACACGAGTATCTGATCTAGATGTCTTTGAGAAAGGAAACAAGGCAAACACATTTTGACCAGAACCCAAATTGACCCAACCCAAAATTTGAGTATGACATGAACCTGACTGGAACTGACCCAAACAACCCACTTGGTCAGCCTATCTCAGCTTATGTCATGTACCTATTCTGTAAGTGGGTTTCTGTTCAGGGAAGGAAGATGAAAGCTGAAACCATTATGTAGCCAAAAATGAATTGGAGAACATCTAAGAAATAGATTATGGGGGAAATGAGCAAATGATCACTTTACAATTTGAAATTGCCTTGCAGAGTCGGTATTATGACATGGTGTTAACAAAACTAGCAGGACTAGGCAATGCAGCATTTTTGTTCATGACAACAGCCAGGGACAGAGTCAGCTACATTTACCCCAATGTGAACGCAGCAGGAGCAGGCTTGCTTCTGTCTGAAACTTTTAGAGCAGAAAGCATGAATCTTTCAGAGGGTGGATATAACATGTATGCTTCTAGTAAATATACGTTAAGTGCCCCTCATTCATAATAGTTTGATTTATAACCAAAACTCATCCGTTCTTTTCTTCTCTCTCATTGTTTTTAGTTTTTCGGAATTTGGGTTTGCTAGGTACCATCAGATGGTTGAATGGTTAGGTAGACCAGCTAGGAAAGTGCCACGGCATCCAGTTCGCCCCTTTAAGGTATCTATTGCACGGAGGCTTAAGGAGGTTGTGGAGGCCAAATACAGGAATGCAGGAGCCGAGAAGGGGAAATATGTAGTGATCCATGGCATCAAGTGTGACTCACAGGCTTCAATGCAGTCCAGAGGGGACACAGATAGCTTGCTTCCTATTGAGATCTGGGCAAAAATATCACGTGCAATAAGGTCAAGTTTTTCGAACACTGATGTATGCCCTAGAACATAAACTATGACTACATCAGCTCCCATCTAACATCCAAAGGAAATCACCTATTTGCCATTCAATTGTAGGCATGAGGCTAAGTACTGTACATCTGACCCTTTACACCTTGCCCTAGGTGGGATTCTAGGGTGCTGGTTCGGTTTGGTCATTTGCTAAAAACCTGTACTTGTTCAGGGCAAATCTTTTACTTTCACCTGAGTTTGCTTCGCTTTGCCCTTACCGAATGAAGTTTCTGCATGATCCAATTACCCTGCGAACATGGAAGTCGCTCCAGTCCTTGTGATTCCGCATGAGAAAATAAGGGAAGATGTGCAGGAAATTGTTGGGGATGACACCAGTATTGTTTTTATAACCACACCTGGCCAAGCAATTTGTTCTTGTTGAAAGTGTCACCTTAAATAAAAAAGTAAGAAGTACCTGTTCATGATAACTTCTTCAATTCCAACCCCTTTAAACTCTATGCACTGCATCTAATTTAGCATATTTAATCGTCAATCCGCAGCATTTGATCAATGACTCCGTTGGGGTGATAGCAACCAATACAGCCGCTATCCAGCTAGCTCATGTAAGGTAAAAACCCTGGTTCGGGACAAACTCTGAAAAGATTTCACAGAGACCTACTGTCATTGCATAAATTGCATTGGCAATTGCATGCACATAACTACTGTTATGATGCAACTGCTGCAGCATTGCCTTGTTTTGCTCCGAAGAGAAGGGAAGGCTTTCAGTACCCGATGCACAAGCAAAGAATTGCAAAATCATTGCATCTAAAACAGGAAAATTGGCGGATATTGATGTCAGAGCTGTAAAAGATGCAGTTAAACTTTTTGGTGCAGCAGCTCTTGCTTTAGTGTAAATTGGACCACTGAGCTTTCT
>NCQV01082497.1:1791-12045 GCA_002740545.1 Lophocereus schottii
GAGATGTTGAGCATTATGATATAGAAGGCACTGAGAATTAAGACCATGTGACTTAATTGCTAATATCAGTAGATAGAAGATCATGCGGACGTGTATTTTATTATTTCCCTTTGACTATATAGATCACTGGCAGGGCATGGAGTTCCTAAGTAAGAAAAAAGAGAGTTTGACAAAAGAGAAGAAAACAACAAGATGAACTCAAAAGAGTACCTGGTTCAATTTTCCACAATTACTGCTGCTTTTTCAATCTTGGTCTTCTTGAGTCTAAGTGGTTGTTTGAAAGCTGAGCTTGAGCTAGGTTTTTACAGTCAGTCATGCCCCATGGCCGAGTTCATCGTCAAAGATGCAGTCAGACAAGGATTCTTCAGGGATAGGGGAGTTGCTGCTGGCCTTGTCAGGCTGCACTTTCATGATTGTTTTGTTAGGGTAAGTTCAATATACATGCACTCAAAATCTGTTCATGCAAGTATACGGAAGCTTTTCCTATATATATCATGCATATACATAGTGTCTAAGTTTGAAAAGCAGATAGCTTACACATTACTGACATGAAAACTGTAGGGATGTGATGCATCAGTCCTCCTCGATTCTACCCCATCAAGCACTGCAGAGAAAGATGCACCAGCCAACAATCCTAGCCTTCGAGGCTTTGAGGTCATCGACAATGCAAAAGCTCGACTTGAAACTACGTGTCCGGGGGTTGTATCTTGCGCTGACATAGTTGCTTATGCAGCAAGAGATGCTGTAGAAATGGTAATATAACTGGCTACTTATACCATAAACAGAAGACATTACTCTAATACAGTATCTAGTTAAGTATGGTAATTTTTTTGTACTGTGATATGGTTTATGCAGGCAGGAGGATTTGGGTATGATGTTCCTGCAGGAAGGAGGGATGGTACGGTCTCCATAGCTTCAGACACAGTGAGGAATCTGCCTCCAGCATTTGGTGATGTTGATCTACTCACTAAGATATTTGCTAGCAAGGGATTGACACAAGAAGAGATGGTTATCCTATCTGGTAATGACCTTACCCCTATGCTCCCATAGTACATATAAAGGTAAAAAGACACAGCTTGGTTATGCTTTCTAGGTCCCCTTTGACTCATGAGGTAAGCTTAGTTGCTAGCAGATAATCCACATTCCATGACTTTCAAAAGAACGATTATGTTAGGCAAGGTAGGTAGATTATGCCGGAGTTCCCTACATGCTCATGCTAGCCTTGTTGCAAGCAGAATGTACTCCATGCAGCCATTCCAATTTAGAATCAATACTTAGGTGATCTCAATTGATCTAGTTTGTTGTGTTCCAATTTCATAGTTAACAACATCAAGTACAATTTCCACTTAGAGTTACCTCATTCTAAGTTACTTTGGATTTGATTCTGTGTCATATAATTTGATATGGGTTGATTTCTCCAAAGTGTGTGCCTACTTTCTACGAAAGTACAGATGTTCTGGTGTTTTGAAGCTTTTCTTTTATCCGAAGAAGAAACACATGTGGTTTTACTGTGGTTGACATACCAAAGTGGTTCAATGGTTTTTATTTTTATTTTTTTTAATTCTTTTTTTTTTGGGTTGTGTGGTGCAGGAGCTCATACCATAGGGCGAGCTCATTGCACATCCTTCAGCAACAGACTATACAGTTTCAACTCAGACAGTGGGCAGGATCCAAGCATGAACCCAGTATATGCGGCTCTGTTGCAGCAGCAGTGCCCACAAGGTGATGCTGGGGCTAACATCATTGTTCCCATGGACCCCCTCAGCCCGTTCTTGCTGGACACAGGCTACTACAAGAACATCCTGGCTAACCAAGGTCTGTTCACATCAGACCAGACCCTTCTGTCAGATGCTAATACTGCAACCCAAGTTAACCAGTATGCAATCAATCCCATCCTTTGGCAAAAGGACTTTGCAGATGCAATGGTGAAGATGGGTCAGATCGATGTTCTTACAGGCGACCAAGGGGAGATCCGGAAAAACTGTAGGGTGGTTAACTAAGTAATAAAGATGTAAACGTGTTGTGAATGGTGATAATGACAGATAAAAGAATCAAAATAACTATGTACAATATGGCTCTAGAATAGTTAAATGTATTTCCTCTAGTGCCCCAAAGCAGTGCTTAGTTATTGTAAACAAGTGAGTATTGCATAACTACTCTGTATGTTTCGTCAGATAATGCCAAAATTCCTGTTCACCATGCACTCATGATTAGCTGTTCATTCATATATCTTAGACAATGACAACCACAAATTGCCCACAGAAAGTGGAAATCAAAACTCATCTAGTTGGAATTAGGCCAACTTTTCCATTAATTAGAGAAAATCCTACCCCACTAATGAAGAAATGATGACGACTTACCTGCGAATGCTTCATGTAAGCTTAGAAAAACATATCTACACATGATTGCAACTGAAATTGTATGATTAAAACTTGATCTGGTGCAAAAGTGAAACCAACCCATTTTGATAAATTTAAAAATTAATGTCACAGAAACTCTACCCAAACAACCGGTTTTGCGATTCAGTTTATCGCTGTACTATTTCCGTATCTTGGAGCACCAACCACGAGGGAAAGTACAGGCTCGGGATCTTTATGCTTATAGCAAGATATACCTCAAACAAGGCTGAACACCCCACCTAACAAGAACAGTTCAGAGTTCTTTAGCAACAAAGAACACAAATATCCAAAAAATGAAAGAGCTCAAAACCTTAAACCCTCCACTCTAGTCCTCAACATGTTTACTGTCTCAAAATCTAACTATGTATCAAAGCTTTCATGTTCACACTTTCTATAAATCCAGAACTTCGTAGTGGGTCTCAGGTAATTTAGTTGGTAAAGTTTTGGATTGACTTTAAGAGTCTAGATTCAAACTTCATCAATATCAACCTTTGTGTCTCCATTTATATTGGCAGGCAAGAAAGAAGGCTCCTGTATGATAATTCAAGCCCTCACCTATGTCCAACAAGTTATATAAACAAGAGATATCATTCTATGAATTGACAGTGTCCTTGCCCTTCCATGTGCAGATAATTCCATGAAAGAACGAGAAATCAGAGTATTAAAAAGAGAGCTGGGAATTGTGGGTTAGTACACTAACAACTCAACAATTCCCCCTAGAAATAAAGGTGGCATTGGACGCAAAGATATAGGCCAACCTAACCACTCCCTTTGGCTTCTTGTGCACAGAAAGTCAACAGAAGTAGGCATCTATGCATTCTTTTGGAGGCTCTTACTAAGCAGTATCCATAAACAAATGAGTAAAAACCATCTAGTAACGTGAATGATTCTGGTTTTTCTATTCTTATCGCAAAGATCCACCGTGGTGAAGTTTGAACTAGGAGAAACTAAGTCTAGTTGCTGTGTCACGGGGCACTAATGCATGATAGTGTTCTGTATTTTTAATTCCTTTTCTTTTACTATATAATGGTTGTAACTGTGCCTTTAGGATCTTCCAGGTAAAAAGAAAAGAAGAATAATGAGCCCAACGATGCAAATGTGCTCCTCTATGGCTCTTTCCATTTTGTTTTTGGCTTTGTCCTGTCTAAGCCCTCGGCTAGAAGCCCAACTTCAAGTCGGGTTCTATAGCAAATCATGTCCTTCAGCTGAATCTATTGTTAAACAAGAAGTTATGAAAGGTTTCAATAATAACAAAGGGATAGCCCCTGGTTTGGTTAGAATGCACTTTCATGATTGCTTTGTTCGAGTAAGTTTGGAACCTTTTATATACATAGATATCAATTTCACCTTTTCTTTTTTTGGGAACTTTGGGTGGGGTTGTTTAAATAAGGCCTATTGACTAGTAATGATACATATACATCACAGAGTGCAGGACTCATGCACTAGGGTATAAACATACGGTATATGGAAATTATCAGTAACAATTCAGCGATCACTAGTAATGATACATATCCATCACAGAGTACAGGTAGACTCTTTTCGACTGATTGTTTTCTCTTTCAGGGTTGTGATGGATCCGTGCTCATTGACTCCACTTCCTCAAACACAGCAGAGAAAGACTCACCGGTAAACAATCCAAGCCTTCGAGGATTTGAAATCATTGACAACACAAAGACTAGGCTCGAAGCTGCATGCAAAGGGATTGTGTCCTGTGCTGATATCTTAGCTTTTGCAGCTAGAGACAGTGTGGCAATAGTAAGTAAATTCTGATGACAAACAGCTCCAGTTATTTAGGAATATCCTACAGTTATAAAACTGATGACATTGTCTGACAGACTGGAGGGCCGATGTATGCTGTTCCAGCTGGAAGAAGGGATGGCAGAGTGTCTCTAGCTTCAGAGGTGCTCAATAATTTGCCCCCACCCACACTGAATGTTAACCAGCTTACTCAGAACTTCGCAAACAAAGGGTTGACGCAAGAAGAAATGGTTACTTTATCAGGTAGTTACGCAGGAAGAAATGTTAAACTTGGCAGGTCTAGGCTGGCGAGCAGCCTAGTTAACTGATTGGAACTCTGATTTTGAAAAAAAAAAAAAAAATTCAAACACAACGATTAATAACCCAAACCGAACCTTTTTGTGAGTCCAATCGAGCTGAACGAGCTGAATTAAGTTTGTCCAAGACTAGGCAAAGCTTGCCTGTTGGGCTACTACAATTGTACAGCATAAGAGATAAACCAGTCCTATGCAGATGAGAGCCTTGTTTTCTAAATTTTTTAAAAATGTTGTAGAGTTCGAGGTGGTGTAAAATAGATTGAAGGGTCTTAGAATCTTAGGTCCTTCAGTAATAGCATGAACGCCATGAAGGACCACAATCTTAGCTAAAAGTGACACAAGACTGTTGTTTGATCCAGGAGCTCATACAATTGGCCGGTCTCATTGCACATCCTTCAGTAACCGGCTATACAACTTCAATGGAACCAATGGGCCAGATCGCACTCTGGACTCAAAGTATGTTGCGCAGCTGCAGCAACAGTGCCCACAAGGAAGCAACGACACGAGCCTGGTGGTTCCAATGGACCCTTTTAGCCCACTAGTCACTGATGTTGGCTACTATGTCAATGTCTTAGCCAACCGGGGTTTGTTCACCTCAGACCAGACCCTCTTGACAGATTCTACGACAGCCAGTGAAGTGAGCCAGAATGCAAAGAATCAGGGCTTCTGGAAGAGCAAGTTTGCAGCAGCAATGGTGAAGATGGGTCAGATTGATGTTCTCACTGGCATTGCAGGAGAAATCAGACAGAACTGCAGGGTAATCAATTAGGGAGGGTATGCTTATTCAAGCAGAAGAATCACCTACTAGAAAAGATACCAGAAAATTCTGGCTGTTAGCTGTAATAAACAAGGTGCAGCCATCCAAGATGGGCAGCCACTATATCCTTCCATCTCTAAATCTGTTTCAAGCATATTCAAGTATATGAACTAATATATCAATCTTCACTGTGAAAAAATAGATACTGAGTTTGGACAGAATATTGCTTAACTGCGGAGGATATGACGAATCAAAAAATGGACAACAGAAATTTTTGAGACCAAATAGGATTATACCATGAAAAAAATTCTAGCTTCAGTTAATGCCATCAGTTAAAAATGCAAATTCTCATCTTTCTAAAGATTCTAAGGAAAAATAAAGCTAGAATCAATGCAATGCTCCTAAGGACAAGAGATCCATAAATAGCCAAGAATTGCACCCTAGGAGAGCTGTCACCATCATGCACCTTTAATGCCTTGACAGCCCTGCTCCTTGACACTCCAACTTGAATCAATTATTCAGCAGAAATACAAAACAGAACCCCACTTAGTCACTTGTACATTTTGTAACAAAGCATGAAATTATGGAGATTATTTTTGTCAAAACTCAAAACACATAGCGTTATGCATTTCAACCGACATTCAAGGCCAAATGAACTCCAAAGGTAACCAAAAAACTAAACCTTTAGAGAAAGAACAAATAAGAAAAACGAAGGGGAGTTACACTGAAAAGAACCAAGTGGCACTGTCATCCTCGTGTTCATCCTCCTTCACATCATCCACAACCGCCTCTTCCTTCTACAAATCCTCTTGAATTTCCGATAAAAATCCAAAACCAGAGCTTGTTCTCTTTTTTCAAAAAGAGAAATGAAGAGAGGAAAAGTAAGGTTACCTGCTGCTCAATGGTAGAATGTAGGCAGACCTCTGAATACAATTTGTTTGGGTATTGCTTATTTGATTACATTGTACAAAATATAGCTAAGCTTTACAAGGGGTGCAATGTGTATTTGACGTATTGTAAATGTTATGTTTGAAGTTTATGTAACTTTCATCAAAAGTGATGGATAAAAGGGCAGCCCGGTGCACAAGCATCCCGTGTTCACGCAGGATCCGGGGAAGGGCCGCACCCCAAAGGGTGTATTGTAGGCAGCCTAACCTGAGATCTTGGTCATTATTTTTGGAGGTGATGTACTGCTGTGAGTTGGGGTAGGGATCTCGGCATTATTTTGCTGGCCAACGATGGAGAATTCATTCCTTTAAGAAAATCTTCCACCACGTTTGTGTGTGTGTTTATTTTTTTTTAAGTTCTTCCATTTCTTATGAAGGATGACTTGGTAACCCCATGTATCTAGCCTACCTTGTTAGATAAAACAAATTTATAATATCATCAGGATGCCAAAAAGCTTGAAGATAAAATAAGTGAGGGGTAAAAAAAAAAACAGCCGGTGAACTGAACAGCCATACAATAAAACAGCCTTGATCAAAGCTACTCAATACAAAAAGAAAACCATAAAGTCTCGAGCTTGCTATTCGTACTAGAGTTTAACATCAATTTCACAAGTAGTACAAATTGGAAAGGGAAAATATCTCAACACTACTACCACTAGCATGCAAGTAAAGATGTGAGTAGTTAAGCTGAACTGATTTTCTTTATATTGAATTATGCATGCTATCTCCACTGTGGTAGGATGATGCTTGAATCGATCCTTCAGTCAGATTCTTCGGACGACTACTCAGAATTATGTCGATCCGAATTCTCCTGGTATTGATATTCCGAATCAGAGTCGGAATCCAACTCCTGGCCCCTTCTTTTCTCCCGAAGGTACCACCAACAACTATTGTAAGAATCAGCGGCATGACAGTGCCCTGACCATTCTGTGCAAGGAGCTGGTATATCACACATGTAACAGTAGCACTGCCATGCATCCCAACGCATTCCAATCCAACCAACACCAAAGAAGCCCAAAATTAATACGACCACTTTGCTCTCTGAAAACGTACATAACAAACTAAATATTGGTTCGATTAATCCATACCAGTTGACAGTATTTGTTGTGGGGCGTCTTTCCAAAGGGAAATTTCAAGCACTGATGCCTAGAATGCGGAAAGTCTCTACAAGCCACCTGCCAAATTGCTCACTCAGTAGTCAAATGCATGGCAAACTGGTGCTCACCCACCTCTTTCAAAACGAGGTGTAAGGTCCCATCTTCTCTTTTTCTTGATCCCTTCTGAAGGGCTCTCTGCAGGAATGTGGGAAAATCTAGCAAAGAAGTTGCTCTGTTTGTGTTTTGGTTCATTGGGGGTCCATCTTTTGAATTTGGAGTCAACTTCGTTTATGTTGGGTCTCTTTGGTTAAGGTCAAAATCCGTTTACTCTATATCAAGGTCCTTCTGACCAATTTTGTGATTATCTCATTTATACCAAAGGAAAAAAAAAAACAAAAGGAGAAACAACATACGGAAATATATTACTGTAACTCAAATTAAAGATGTGTGGTAAGTACAAAAAGAAATACCTGGCCTCGTTCAGCTATGAGAGAGACAGCGGGAAGATCATCATCAGAGTGTTTGGAAATGGATAGAGAAGAAAATTTTAAGGATTCAGTGGAACAAGGATCAAAATCCAAGATGAAGCAGTCCTCCAGTTCTTCTATCTCTCGCACTCGATCCTTATTCTTGAGACAAAGTGTTGCTGTCAATATGGGCTGCTTCTTCTCTTCATCCTCAACAGAAGATGTTGATGAAGCACTGCCACTCTTTGCTCCATGCTTTCCCATTCTTCTAGTTATGCAAGACTAGCATAGAGTGATACCAAACAGTCTCTCCTCTGCTTGCTTCCTGAATTTACCTGCAGCTCTTTGGAGACATAAATATGACATAGGAGTATGATTTACTGCTTGGAAAATACGGACAAATTAGGTGCAGAAAGAATTGCTTACTGGTCATTCAATTAAATAACAAGGGCATAACAGCCAGAAGTCCAAGGGACCAGGAAATGGCAGAATGAATTTGAATGCTATACAAGCAAACCCCTTGGTATTCTCAAGGCCTAAAGAACAGATTTTGGGAATAACAATGGCAGGTGTTCATAAATGGAGCAGAAATAATCAGCACTTGGGAACTAGCTGGACCTCTCTATCTAACGCACCATTTACGAAAAACGGGCAAAAGAATCACTATTCTAGTATGGAGTAAATCATTATTGATTGTGCTATCAACGGACCATTTAGGAGAAAGTATAATGGAAAATGACACGAGCCCTTGACACGGTTTGAGCATGCTAACATAGAAAGCGTTCACTTAGGATTACCCATGGCGAGCACTAGCTGAATTTTACAGTGGATGGACTGGTATAATAATGCTCCTTTGAGGATATGTTTATGTGTAATCCCCTAGTCATGACCCCTTCAATTTGAATTGTGCATCTGATGACATGTAGCTTCTAGTGACAAAAAGAGCTTCTGCCAGTCGAAAAATTGGACAATTTGCTCTTTCTAGAATTATACATATTTTCGGTTGCATTGCAGTAATTTGCAATTCAAGAAGACACAAATCATAACAGAGGATTCGTATGAACATATCAGGATGCTAAGAATTGTTCACGACTTCACGTGCAAGTATTTGATGCTACCTTCCGAGTGAGAGGGAGCAAGAACACTGAACTGAACTAAAATCAGAATATCAATACCGGCAGAATCTGCACTCTAAGTAAAGGGCAAAGAAGCTGAACACTGCACAACTGAGCAAAAAGTTTCTTTAATCCGGTAAAATATTTACATTAGCAGAGCAAACAAAATATGAACAACTATACATCCCTCATAACATCAAAACTTGCACCACCAATTCGCCTTTTGCACATAATTGACACTGCTACAGCCACAGCAAAAAGACATAAGTTCATTCCTTACTATTTACCATCTAAACCCGCCTCCTTCTTCTGGTCTCTAAGTTCCCTACACAATGGAAGATCAGCAGTGGCATCGCAATGCTGGAAGCCAATCCTTTTAGTCCATTCCTTGCAAGGCGCAGGCACATCACAAATATAGCAATAGCACTGCAAAAGCAACAGAATCAAACACACGTAGCTCAATCTAAATTCTGGAAACTGAATTCAGACAAGTCAATTAACAAGTGAGATATAATAAGAGACCTAAAAAGATTACCATTTTGCAATGAAGCTCATGAGGGGTGCTTTTAAAGGGGTGGGTGGCACATATATGCCTTGAATGTGGGTAGTCTCTACAAGCCACCTGCTCCATCATAACATATTCTTCTCATCATCATCATCATCATCATCATCATAATTTAAGAGAATAAAACATACCCAATTCACCAAAAGAGCTGAACTTAGATGGGTTTCGTTAGAAATTCAAATACCTGGCCTTTTTCAGCTAAAATAGAAACTTCTTCATCAGCAGATGCGGAATCAGATTCCTCAGACAAGGACAAGTTACAAAATTTGACACATTCAGTAGGATCAAACTCCAATATGAAACAATCCTCAACCTCTTCCACCGTCTTTACCTCTTCTGGGTTTTTCACGCTAACCATAGACCGCACTACGCTACATTCATCCTCATCCTCATCCTCATCATCATCATCGCTGATTTGAGTAGGATCAAACCCAAGGATGAAGCAATCCTCAAAAGCCTCAACCTTTCTTACATCCTTGCTATTCTTCACACATACTACAGACCCAGTCCCCTTCCTATCATCATCTTGCCCCCTCTTCGAACCACCAGAGAAGCAATCCCTGGCAAAATGCCCAATAATTCCGCAACGATAACACCTAACCCTAGAATTGGTTTTGTTAGGGCATTGGCCGGCGTAGTGACCGATTCTTCCGCAACAGTAACACTGGGGCCCAGTCGGGGCGACATCGACGGCCTTCAAGGAGAATTCGACCCGATCGCCTTCTTGGATGGTCCGGGTCCGAATCAGGGTCGGATCAGAGAAAGAAGAAGGGGTGACCAACACTTCTTCGTTGTCGTAGAAGGAGACTATATACCCCTTTCCATCTTTGTCCAGCTGCTTAATTTTACCGGT
>NCQV01082502.1:0-13725 GCA_002740545.1 Lophocereus schottii
TCCTTAAGCAGCACATCGCGTGCCTCCCTCATCTCTGCGACCAAGTCATCAATAATTTCCATGGCCCTACTGGGGTATTGAGGGTCTACTTCTTTAAAGTAACCACATACATAGTCATCCTGGTGACAAAGAAAAAAAATTAAAGTGGTGTGAGCAGATGAGGAGAACAAGACCATGACAAGTATCACAGATGTTCACAGTATGTAGTAGGATATATAGTGGAACCTGAACACAAATAAAACACATTAGCTGCTTAGTATAACAAGCGTATCTTCTTCAGTAGTTATCATGGTGCTCCACAATTTTGGCCTCTAGCTGACAGTCACAGTGATACGTCATATTGTACTTGGAACAAGTATAATCAAACTCTGAAGAACTACTACTGTGAGACCCCCTCACAGCTGCAGCTCGTGGACCACTCTGTACTAGTGAGTCCCAGTTTCCCAGTTGGGAGGGGGAAATTATAATTTACACTACTAAGCAAGGGAATGGGATTGTTACCATACAATGCAGAGTTAAATAAAGTGATCAACTAAAGAATTGATTGTATGGGCAGTGGTTATGATTATTAAATACCAAGCAAATCCCACCACATTAACACTTTCTCGTGAACAACCTAAAGTATAACATATGAGGCCCACCAACCTTCCCCCCATATTGTTAATTAAAGCCAAAGTACAAAACCTGTAACTGCACTTGCAATCTGTGGTGCATTAAAGGATGCAATAAATAGCATGCAAGGGACTTCACATATGCATGGTCCACAATGGCATACAATCCAACCACCATATGAGACAATCATCGTTTCACTTTTGCAGCCACACAACAACATTTAATAATGGGAGGTTGGGAGCAGTAGTTTCCCCAGGATCATTGCAGTGTCCATCCGCGCCTGAACCAAATGTCATCCCGGGTTGTGCAACATAGTAAGTTGGGTTAGCATAGTCAGTCTCCAAATTACCTGCTGCCTGTAACCAGAACACATATACAATGTGCACAAATTACACAGCGGAAGACATTAGGGCCCACTGCAATGGTAGCCGCACATGGCACACCATCAACATGTCCTCCCGTACACATTCAGCAAATGCAACCACAGCATTGTTAAAGAAGATGACTACCAAAAGAAGATGACTACCATTACATGTTATACATATGTATATACATAACCATCAACTTTAGTAGCAGAAACATTACATGTGAATGAAATGGATACGATTACATATACTGCTGTCAACCTTTTCCAAAAGCACCGTGTACCGTAGTCAAACAACTGAACCTCGGAACGTAAGTATTGCGCTGTGTGGGACTGAGAAGTGCACATGAACACCTCAGCTGCTACCGAGACCCACATTTAGTAGCGGCAACTCAATGTGGGTAGTTACCACTGAGCAAACCCTCCACCGCGACGACATCACCGGGGTAATCAGTATCAACATCCGCACGCAGGTTGTGGTAAGTGTTCTTACAGTGCCCAAGGTCACCACATTTAGAACACCTACGAGGTTTTAACCCTTAAGTTTGAGATTCAACCCTTCTCTTTTTTGGCCTCCCTGCTCCCTGTGGATTCTTAGGTGGCAGTATGCGCCTGTTGAAGTCTTCATCTAGGTCATCGCCTCCAACGAGCCCTATATCACCATCAACAACTCCCGTATCATGTGTCTTCATCGGATGTATTGCATTCATATAAATAGTTCACTGCGTAGGGGCCTTCTAACAAGGGTTGACATAGTCATACATATACAACTTCTCTCGTTCAATGACAGCCATGGCATGCACGCACGGAAGGCCACAAAGCTGCCACCACTTGCAACTACATGTCCCGTCTCTTAGTCTCACAACCAAACAGCGGTCATTTGTTAACCGCACACTGTACTCCCCAATGCCACGGTTGAACCGCTGCACCTCAACAACGGACCCCATCTTCTCACAAGTTTTCTTGAGCTTCTTCTCTATCCTTTCACCCACACCATTCTTCCACTTGTCAACACCAACTTTGCGATTGTCCATCTTACACCCCAGCTTCTGCAGATGCCCACTCATGAGGCTCGGGATGGACATCTGTCGCAGCGCACACATCCAATTGTTCCAGCTTTCTATGGGATTATTGTTCAGTTTTCCCCACCTTTCCTTCAAGAACTTCGACTGCACCCACCGCTCTGGTTCATTCTCCTCCACCCAGCACGCTAACTCCCGCTTGTACTTCCTTAGCTCAGCTAAGGCCAACTCATACTCGACCACCGTTGGAACATATGCCACCCGATTGAACATTTCCTTCACTAGATCCTTCGATGCATCCCACCTGATGCTAAGTTTAGCTGCTCTTCCCAAAAACTTTTCCCTCAAATGTCGAACACAATAGGAGTGCTTCTCCACTCCAAACACTTTAGCCACTGCATACAGAACTCCCTCATTCCTATCAGACATTATCACAGGCTTCAGGCCTCCTATACACTCATGCACGACTGTCAAAAACCATAACCAGTCCTCTTTGTTCTCCCTTACAACAACTGCGTATGCTACATTAAGCAGATGGCTATCAGCATCCAACGCAGTTGCGGCCATCAACGTTCCCTCATACGGCCCACTTAGATGCGTGCCATCCACAAACAACATCTTCCAACATCCTAATATGAACCCATTCAGTGACGCCCTGTATGCGACATATATTTGCTTGAACCTACTACCTTCTACCTCACAGAACACTCTGGAATCAGGATTAGCTCTCACAATCACTGCACACATCCATGACAACACCTTATAGTGATCGTCTGGCCTTCCCATCATAAGCATACGCACGTACTCCCACGCCCTCCACGCTTGCATGTATCCCATTTTCATTCCTAACTCTAGCTCTAAGTCCTTCATCAGCTCAGTCGGTGAGTAATCCATAGACAGTCGAACCTTACCATCAATCACTCGCGCTAGTAGCCTCGCCCTCATGCTTCTACGACCCCACCTCCCCATTCGACATTGCACACCAACACTATGCACATGCTCCCCTATAAAGTCCTTCACAATCATTCCACCCATCTTCCGGTGACCCCTAATGCACATGTAAAAAGCGCATCCTTCTACAGTACATCTAACTACAATTCGTTGCAGGCAGTTCCGTTCGAACACATACTCAAATCTGTTTGCTATCGCGTACTTCCATATCATAAACCTGAATGCATTGGCAGAAGGGAACAACTGCCCTTTTCCCTTTATGACATTCTTCCAAATTGACCTCCTCCTTAAGTACGCCTCTGCTTTCACTCCAGATCGTGCCCATATGACTCTTTCCTCATCTTGAGCGGACTCAGACGTTAAGTCCGAGTCAGCGAAAACATCATCTGGCATGACATTCACTTGTGCCACTCTTCCCACCTCATTCCCCCTTGCTGGTGCGGCCTCCTTCGATCCCTGGGACCCATCAGCCCTACATACATATGATATTAATCCATCCATAACAATATTAAAATACCCTAATCCTATGTGGACATCATATCATAGTTAACCTCAAATGAATTCACATATCACAGAATTTACCTTGCACCATTCCGCACACAGGGAACACCACCAACATTCCGTCATTCGTTATGCCCCTTGCCCCCACACCTCCTACACCTGCCACTGACGCAACCCCACCACCAACTTCTACTTGCTGACATTCCCCTACTGGACCAGCACAGGGGCCATCCTTCCCCGCAATATAAACGTAGGCATGTCCATCGTTCCCTCTTACTAACTTGACAACATCCTCATCTTTCTCCAGTGCCATTAACATTCTCCGGTCAAACTTCAAACTATACCACACATGCCTCCCTCTTACACTCTCCCCTGTCTCTCTCTCCAACAACTTCAAGACGTCACCAACTCCCATGCTCGGTGAAATCCATATACATGCATTTCTCCCACACACATATGTCATTAACCCATTCACCCCATCATCCAACACCCCATTCCAACAGACATACACAACAATCTCTCTCATATGCACAACTATATCTCCCACTGAATTGCTTTGCATCATCATTACTGCTTGTACCCAACTTGAACTGCTTCATAAATTCGACGGTGCCACCTGAACACAACAATCAAGTGTCATCAACCATACTTCTCAATAATGACAGCGTATTTCCACGTTTACACATGCATTTGTTGCCCTACATAGCACCACTACCCTCTTCAACATATCCATACCTTCACCAGTTACCATCTTACATTCTACCTGCAACTATCCTTCATACATAACAATGTCATCCCAGGATGACACCTACTATTATCTTGGGATATACCTCCCTCATTTACTTCTGACACATTGACTCACCCATATCTTAATGCCCCACAGCCTTTACCTACTCACATCATGTAACATTTCATTACATTAACTGACTACAAATCAATACAAACACATATAAGGTTCCAACCCCTCTAACTTCACCCACAACAGTGAACACTCTTCCTCACTCACTAAAATTAACTACCAACATGCCAAGCACATACAAATCTACAGACTCAGTTACTGAGACTGCCAACCCCTAGCTTCAATTCAATAGACAACTTATTCGAACTGGAAAATACTTACCGCTTCTTTGCTGCTTCTTGGTCCACAATTATTTCCCTCGAATGGCATCAGACAAACCCTTCCATTCTCTCACCTCCTAACCAACCTCCTGACCAACTCAGGTAGGTGTCCACACCACAAACTCAGCCACCCGTTACTAACTTTAATACATAGAGAGGTTGATAGAGAAAAAGAGGTGGACAGAGAAAGAGATTGAGAGAGAGAAAGAAAGAGCTGAAGTTGGGTATGCTTTGTAGAGTGAGCACAGCTCTTAGTAGTCCCACTTGGTCTTCCTCTCACCATAAGGGCACAATAGGAAAATAACAAGGAGAGAGACGTTGCTAGCACAAAAGACCCTAACGCTTTTGTTTGCTTAAAATAACACTTTCAAGTTAAAGTAACACCTTTGAGTAATATTAAAAGTAAACCAACACTCAGTAGTAATTTTCCCAAATTAAGGACGCAACACATAACCCAACACACTTTAAAATTAGATGGATTTTTTTTTAAAAAAGTACAATATAGTTTTGAAAATGGAAGCTTGTTGGCCTAATTAGCTTCTTCACTCTTCAACTCTTTTTATTTTTTATTTTTCACTTTTGTTTTCTCTACAAAATATGACTTTTTTTATAATCAGAAACAGTAAATTAGTTTTTTTAGGCAAATGGTATAGAAAGTGGAAAGGATTAGCAGAGGGAGAACTGAAAAGTAGAAAGGTGAGTTAAGTTTACATATTTGCTGGTAACTAGCAATTACATCAACTGGCTCCATTCAAACCATTCTACGGTCTCCATGTTCTACACTACCATCCCCAGATACATTTAACGTTAGACCCTACCCTGCTACCCCTCATCTCTTCTTCTTTCTGCCCCTTTAGCCACTTTTCAAAAAGCCCTTCTTCCACCTTTCCCCCGATCTCACCTAAAACGGCTCTTTCTCTGTCTGCTTCGACTAGAAACTATGAAGGCAAGGAACAAGGATGGTGAAGATGATGATATGAAGCAATTACGATAGGTCAAGCCCGTGAAATTTGCGTGTCCCAGCGTGTCTTATGTGTGTCAAGCTCTAATTCTTGATTTTTCCCGAACCGTTTTTTTTCCATGCTTGACACCTGTCTAAGACGTGCCCAGAAGTGTGCCTGACGAACACGTGCCAGACATGGATACCCTAGGCAAACTTGCATGTGTATCCTTCACAGGTTGTCAATGTCACAGAAGTGATAGTGAATAGTGTGTGACACATTAACTTGTACCGCTTATGGAGAATCACTCGAAAACTAAAAAATTCAATTTTATTCCATAATTAATGTTGGAAGTAAAACAACTTCACAGGGGTGTTTGTGCCTAAAACTCCTGACAAGATTAAAAAATATATAATAAAAAATCTAATCTAATAACCGAATATCACTTCAATACTACTTCTAAAACAAGAATAAAGCTAACATCTCACGATCTATTAGCGAACAATGTCACAAAACTTAAATATGAAAACATCGTAGTCTTTTTTCTCTCTCTTCCTCATTTTCTCCCTGGAAACAACCTCAATCTCTTGTGATTAAAGGGGCTACCATAGATAATTTGGCCAATGGTGTGCCCTAGTCTTGTTAATTATTATACTTTTCGTAGTGTTTTCCCTTAATTAAACTTAAGTCTTTTCCTTTGTGAAAGTTGGTTTCTCGTTATCTTTGCATGGTTGGTATTGTCTCTCTCTTTTAGAGACTTTCAATAAACTTAGTTTCGTGTTTGCCAGTTTTGGAATGAAATTTATAACACCCCAAAATGAGCATGTTTCACTATTTGTAACTACTATACTGATATTCCTTAATTATAACTAACAAACTCAATGATTGGGGCATTTCCGCTATACTAAAAGGACAAGGCTTAAAGCAAATACACTAGAGATGACATAGTTGAGCATAAATCAAACTCATATAGATTCAACATCATCCATAACCATAAATGGATAATTGATAGCCAGCATAAGGTTTATATCTCATAGTAAGGTAGTTCGCCATTAAGGTTACAGTCCTATCAATTCAAAGTCGCCAAATATATCTCCCAAAAAGATTAGCATAATAAAACATTACTAGTTCAACCATGTTCCCTTGCTCACTTATCATCTTCACCAGGTTTGTTAGCTGGTGGACAGTTCACTGAGCACTTACTAAAATAAAACATAGCAACCATTTTGAAACATGAGTCGAAGCTCAGTACGTACATTCTTGTATTCTTAAATGATCATTGAAGAATTCATTGGCCCCACTTTACAATTCATTTTAGTTTACAATAAGGAATGCGATGAATGTAAAACTACATTGCTAATTATTATTTGATAGTGAAGTTTGGTAACTGATATAATCTATAGATAGGTGTGCAACTGTGAAGCCGATTGGGGGACCTAACCTGAGGTCGTGTGGGTAACTGAGGGGCGAGTGCCCCATAAATGATAAATGGCAGGGTCATTAGTTAGGTGATAAATCACTAGTAAAATGATTTATTAATATACTTACCAAAACATTGTAACTTCGATAAATGCATTCTGGTTTCCAACGATATATATGCAATGGATGTACTAGGGATGTTTAAATGCAATCTCACCGGATAATGTTTATGTAGAAAAGGGGAAAAACTATAGAGTAGGGCCGGATTCTATTTCAGAAATGTCATTATATACATACGTAGTTAGTAAATAATACTCACTCTCATGACTAGTAACTTTAATAGAAATTTATTAAGTAATGGCACTCAAAACTTTAATAAATCACTACAAGGTAAGTTATACTAAGTAATTTGGAAACTAAATAAATTAAGGGAATTTAACTCATAGTAAGATAATCTATAGCAAGATAAACCAGAGTAAAATAAGGGAGGTTATATTGGAAAGTTTCGATGGATATAAATGGAATATGGGGTTTCCTTGATAATTAAAGGTTTAAGGCCAAGAGGGTATAACAAGGTTCGAGATAGCTCAAATTGCCCTAGCTTAGCCTGATAGCCACTGTTCTTAATTCATTACTCTCTCAACTTCTCCTATTTAATTCACATGTCCATTTAGCTTAGTTTTCCAACCAAGGTACGTTTTTTTGATGTCACTAAACTTTATATCTTATTTGCAGTATCCATAATTATTCTAAAACTTTTAATTAAGCTCTCAAAATTCTTGGCTTCCTTCTTCCTCTTATAATTCAAGTTAAATACCTCTTTTAAGGACAATTGAACATTGTTTTCATCATATAAGTATTGTATTCTAGCCAAACACACCAAAAATTATAATACAATTAACTTCAAACATTTCCTGATATTTTTCTTCATAAAAACACCTAAATGCTCCCATAACTCACTTACTTGCATTATTAACCTAAACAATCTCTTTTGGTCATTTATAGGATTTTTTATAATCCACCAGTTTTGGCAAAACTCACACCAGAACACTTTTCAAGCAAATAGCATATTTAAACCCCAATTCTCATCTAATTCCATCCAAATAAACTTACTTGATTCAAAAATCTACCATACTCATGCATGGTTATGAAACCCTAGATTATGCTTAATTGAAGTTCACATCCAAACTCATCCTAAAATCATCTCACACAACATCATATTCACTCTTTATGTAAAAGATTACAAGATCAAATCAAAACTCAAAGTTCATCAACCTTGAACACAAAGCTTGCATGATCATGCATGGTTTCAACTTTTCACATGACTTGTTCACTTCCTCATTTACCTAAGCAAAATAAAACATCGAAATAGCATTCACTTCTATCAATACAACATGATCCATAATCAAATCATCCATAAAAACAAAAATTAAACAAGATCAGGGTTAGGGTTTATGATGGAGATTCCTCCACTGCAACTAATCTAAGTCAAAATGCTCAAGCTTTCATCGACAAGTTCATGAATCATGGTCCAGATTGCACTATTTTGCTAATCAAGCCTAGCTAGTCCAAAATCAACTATTTAGTCCAGTAATCAATAGCTTCTTTTGGGGAGTAACTTTGCTCCTTTGCTAGCTTAATTGGTAGCTAATAAATGATAAAAGTTGCCCCACCTTTGCATTAACTCATTCAACCAAAAGCAATCAACTTGCCTAGTTTTCATCCTAGCTATGTAGTATTGTGAAGAGTAAACTTTGACTTCATGTTAGCATCTAGCTTTGATGCGTTTAAGGGCTCGAAAAGGTGTCCAAAATATTATCAAGGAAGGTCCTAAAGTAGCAAATTCAGATCACATTGCATCAGCTATGAATCGACATAAAATCCATGGACATCTAACTGTTGTACTTGATAACAGTGTGAGATAATCACCTGATAAGCAGCTACATTTTTCTCCTCATTAGCATCATTAGTAGTACTTGGATGCTACAATTGCTTAACACCTTAGTAATGGAGATTAGCAATGTAATTAGGTGTCAAAGATCTACTTATAGTTGCTGTTTTTTAGGCAGTTCGCTTTGGATCTATTTTTGTTATTTTAGGTAATTCAGCTTATCCATTAAAAGAGTGATCAAGGCTGAATATATAAGGCCTGATCTTGCACTATAATACTCAATCATTGAATATATGAAGTCAAGCATAGCTCCTTTTCTCTCAGATTCTCTCTAGCTGTCCTGCGTTTTGCTTAATTAGGTGGTGTTCTAGTGAGTCTTGGTGATATTCTAGTAGTGTGTCTGTATCTAGAATCTCCCCAAGGGCCCTGGATTTGTCCTGGCAGTGTGGTTGTATCCAAGAACAAGTTTAGCTTACCATTGATTCAGTGAGTTTGCATCTTAGTTCATCATTCAATTCAGCCATTCTTGCTTGGCAGTTTGTTCGCTTATTTCTGTTTTAACCTTTCTTGTCATATTCTACACCATATTTGGTATTAGAGCTTAGGATACTCTTCTGGGCCTGAACCTTCAGCTAAAACACAACCCTTAAGTCCAAACACATATTCTGTAAAGAACTTGTTTCCCAAAATAAGCAAGATGAGTGATAGTATAGCCTTAGAAGAGAAGTTCAAGGCTTTAACGAACAACTGTGAGTATCTTGAGAAGCAGAACGAGTACCTCAAGAAACAACTTGAAGAGTCTCTCAATAACAAGAGAATGGCCTTACATTCTGAGTCAACTAGTTCTTCTGATCAGTCTCAAGGGGAGGATGATAGCCAAGGTAATGCTTTTGGCACCTCTAAAGAGAGTGAATTAGAACCAAGGCAGAGAAGAAGTAGAAGGCACCATCAAAAGCAGTCTAGCTTTGACATCGAGATTGAGATTAAAGAATTTGAGGGAAGGCCTAATCCAAATGAATTCCTTGACTGATTACGCATAGCTGAGAGAGTCTTTGATTACAAGGACATTCTAGAGGCTAAGAAGGATGAGCCAGTGGTTTTGAGGTTAAGAAAATATGCATCCCTCTGATGGACCAATCTCTGTGCCAACAGAGCCAAGAAAACAAAGCGTAAGACCAGAACTTGTGCTAAGATGAACTCTGAGCTCAAAAACAAGTTCTTACACCCTCCCTACCTTTAGAATAACTATTTTTAATTGCATAGTTTAACTCAAGGGAACATGTCTGTTAAGGAGTATACTCGAGAGTTTGAGAAACTCTTGATTAAATATGACTTATAAGAACCTAAGGACCAGACCATAGTGAGGTACCTTGGTGGACTTGATCCTAGGTATTCAGATGTGGTTGAACTATAATAGTATACTACCTTTGAGGATGTTTGTATATTGGCTTATGGAGTTGAGCAACAAAAGAAGTCTAAGGCTGTTAAGAGGCAACAACTTAAACACTTTCCAGAAACCAACCTTTCAACAAGGGGATCACCCAGAATTGCTCAAAAAACTTCAACTCCACAAAACAACACCCCACCTAACGGCGCTACTCCCAAAAGATGCTTCAAATGCCATGGTTTGGGATACATTACTTTTGAATGTCCCAATAGAAGGGTCATTAGCCTGGTAATTACAAGGCTGCCCAGGAAGAGAAAGTAGAGGATGATATGGAGATCTACTTGATAAAAGAGCAAGAGGGAGAAGAAGTCATTGCTGAACTAGAAGAAGAAGAGCTATTGGTGATAAGGAGAGTTCTTAAGGTTCAGAGAAGTGCCAAGGATGAGTAAAGGGAAAAGATGTTCCATAGTAGACGTTCCATCTAAGGTAAGGTTTGTTCTTTGATGATAGACAGTGGGAGCTATTCAAATGTGGCTTCTACAACCCTGATTGAAAAGTTGGGCTTATCAACTTCAGTTCACCCTCATCCTTACTGCATTCAGTGGCTTAATCAAGGTACGGGTCTGCAAGTTAATTCTAGATGCTTAGTTGCTTTCTCAATTGAGAAAAGTTACTTTGATAAGGTTTGGTATGACATATTCCCTATGAATGTGTGCCATGTGTTGTTGGGGAGGCCCTGGTTGTATGACAGAAGAGTAACCTATGATTGTTATTTGAACACATACTTTTTTATCAAGGATGGAAAGAAGACCACCCTGACTCCTTTAACACCCCATCAAATGCCCAAACCCAAGCCCTCTAAATCCACTAAACCCAATGAAAATCTACTGACTTTAGTGGAGTCTGACCTTAAACCCTCTCAACATGAGTTCAAATCTTTCATAGCCTAGATTCTTTAAGCCAACTTAGACCAAGTTGACCCCCCTAGTATTTCACCACAAGCCAATCAATTCTGGACCAGTTCCCTCATGTATTCCCAGAAGATATTTGCTCCATCTTTTCCTACCTTTGTATTAACTCATTTAATCAGAAGCAATCAACCTACCTAGTTTTCAACCAATCCAGGTAGTATTTTGAAGAGTCCATTTTGACTCCATGTTAGCAGCTAGCTTTGACACGTTTAAGGGCTTGGAAAGGTGTCTAAAATATTATCAAGGAAGGTCTTAAAGTACTAAATTCATATCATATTGCATTAGCTATTAACCAGCACAATAACCAGCACAAAATCAAAGGAAATTTCGTTTGATCCAATGGACATCTAGCTGCTATACTTGCTGACAGCCCGAGATAATTACCTAATCAGTAGCTTTGCTCCCCAAGACCATCATTAGCAGTACCTGAATGCTATAATTGCTTGACACCTCATTAATGGAGATTAGCAATGTAATTAGGTACCAAAGATTAACTTATAGCTGCTGTTTTAGGTTGCTTGCTTTGAATCTGTTTTTGCTGTTTTGGGTAATTCAGCTTCGCCGTTGAGAGAATGATCAACACTAAATATATAAGGGCTGATCTTCCATTGTAATACTTAGTTGTTGAATATATGAAGTCGAAAACACTCTTTTTCTCTCAAATTCTCTTTAGCTATTTTGGATTTCATCAATTCAGGTGGTATTTGAGTGAGTCTTGGTGATATTCTGGTGGTGTATCTGTATCCAGAATCTCCCCAAGGGCCTTGGATTTGCCTTGGTGGTGTAACTATATCCAAGAACAAGTTCAGCTTATCATTGATTCAGTGATTTTACAACTTCGTTCATCATTCAATTTTGCCATTCTTACTTGGCAGTTTGTTTGCTTGTTTTTATTACAACCTTTCTTGCCACACTCTCACTTGATGTGCCATGATCATACCACTTTCTCTTTTGAGTTCGTAAGTTCAAAGGCCCTTAACTCACCCTTCACTCGTTCCACCTCGACATCTCTTTCATACAACTTCTCATAAGTTAGAGTTGGTTAACCCTCCAATTGATTCCGAATAAAAAAAGCTTGACCTTCCTTAAACCTTGTCATTTTCATCCTTTTAGATGCCACAAAGTCTGGAGCAAACCTTGATAACTCATTGAACCTACGAGCATATTGTATCACCATCATATTACCACTTATCTTTAATTTCATGAACTCCTTCTCCTTCCATCGTTGAACTATGATTAGATAGAACTTAGCCCTAAGCACTTCGAGAAACTTAGCCCAAATAAGCCTAGGCCCTTGGAATTTATCCTCACAGTGCTCCACTAAATATATGACATTTTTCTCTTCAGGTACTTCTACCACTGCAAATATCTTCTCCATTCCCCTAATCCAATCTTTCAGTTCTACAGGATTAAGCTTCTCGTCGTAAACTTTAGGGTTGCGTTGGGCTACCCTATCAGCTAGTTTATCAGATTTTGGGGGTTTTCTGGAGGTACAGGGTGTATAGGGGGAATCCTCTCCATTAACTTAGCTATCAAATTTTTCTAGTAATTCGAATCTTCCATATTACCAGATACTTTTAGAGCTACTGTTGGACCTCCGCTAGGATTTTGCTGGGGGTTTTCACTTGCTTGGTTGCCTAAATCCTAAGTTTTAACTTCATTGCTATTCAAATTGTTATTTATCGACTCTTAACATTCTGAATCACATAAACAAAGTTTAGTGTCTAAATTTGCATGACATCGTAGTAAACTAATAATCAATCAAATTTCAAAGCACAATTTAACTCAAACATTACTTTCATTGCATATACAGGTACATAGAGATCACTAAAAAAATGTTACAATGCATTATGTTATCATCTCTTGCATTTAGCTGGGATTCCTGACCTAGTCCCTTATGCACTATCTAACTTGAGTCATCTGCCTAGTCAAATTCGCCCCAAAGCCAAAAATGAAAGGCGAACTACATCATCGAATTAGTTAGGTTAGCCTACTAATGTACATCATATATACATGCAATGCGTAACAAGAATATCGCCCTCCATAAGCTGCATGACACATGCTAGCAAAAAATCAGAGGCCCACAACAAACAAAAAATCAGAGGCCTACAAAAAAAGACAGGGTCAACCCCAACGGTCCTGAGATGGATCGTAATTGATGTCGCAAGAATCATTGTCTTGCTTTCCCAAGTCACTACTAGCATTTCACAACTATGAATCCTCGTAGACAGGATCATCTTCCCGATCCTCTAGATCTTCCTATAGTGGCTCCTGCGGTACACGCTCATCCTCCTCAGCCTCTGGCTCCATATTGTCCTCATTTGGCTCAATCTCCCCCTCTTCTGAGCTCACCTCTATCAACTCAGGGGACTTGGCACATGCACGGCCATGTGAACCTTGCCAGAGGCACCTATACCCTCCGATGAATGAGCAGCGTCACCTGAGCTAGCCTTCGGTGAAGAAGCAGGTGGTTGTTGACTGAGAGACTATAGGGGTGGCGGTCCCTATGCAAGTGGAGGTGGGGGTGGAATGATCGAGGGANNNNTG
>NCQV01082502.1:18204-31907 GCA_002740545.1 Lophocereus schottii
ACTAAAACCAAGGACCTACAAAGGCAAGTTCAAGAACTGATTCATAGGGGCTATATGAGGGACAGTATGAGTCTATGCTCAGTCCCAGCCTTATTGGTGTCAAAGAAAGATGGAAGTTGGAGGATATGTGTAGATGGTAGAGCCATCACAACATTGTAATCAAGTATATGTATCCTATCCCTAGGCTTGATGACATGTTGGATAAGCTTCATGGTTTGAAGATCTTCTCTAAGATAGATCTGAGAAATGGTATCATCAGATCAGAATGAGAGAAGGAGATGAGTCGAAAACTACTTTTAAGACAAAGTAAGGGCCTTATGAATGGCTTGTCATGCCATTTGGGTTATCTAATGCACCTAGCACCTTCATGAAACTGATGAATGAAGTGCTTAGGCCTTACATAGGTCTGTTTATGGTTGTATATTTTGATGACATAGTTGTGTACAACAAGACAGAATCTGATCATATCCAGCACCTCAAGCAAGTTTTCTCTACCCTTAAATGCCAGAAACTATATGGGAAGTTGGAAAAATGTGAGCTCTTTGTACCAAGGGTTGTCTTCCTTGGATATGTGGTTTCCTGTGATGGCATTCAGGTGGATGAAGCCAACGTTGAAGTAATCAAGTCCTGGTTAGTCCCTACCTTAATCACTGCAGTAAAGAGTTTCCATGGGTTAGCTTCCTTCTATAGAAGATTCATCAAGGATTTCAGTGCCATTATGGCTCCTCTCGCAGAATGCATAAAGAAGGGAAGCTTTTCTTAGCCTCCAACAGCACAGAAGGCTTTTGAGGTTATCAAACAAAGGTTATGTGATGCACCAGTCCTAGCCTTACCTAACTTTGAAGAATTATTTGAGGTAGAGTGTGATGCTAGTGGAGTGGGCATTGGAGCTGTTCTCACCCAACTTATAAAGCCCCTAGCCTACTTCAGTGAGAAACTCAGTGGCCCTAAACACAATTACTCAACCTATGATAAAGAATTCTATGCCATTGTGAGAGCCTTGAGTCATTGGAGTCACTACCTGAAACCTAAAGCTTTTGTCCTACATTCAGACCATCAAGCCTTAACGTTTCTTAATGGTCAGCCCAAGCTCAATGCAAGACATACAAAATGGGTCAATTTTCTATAAGTTTTCATCTTTTCTACCAAACACAAGAAGGGAATTGAGAATGCAGTAGCAGATGCACGTTCAAGAAGGTATACCTTGGTTTCTGTTCTGGGAGCCAAGCTACTGGGATTGCAATCTGTTCAAGCCCACTACCTTAATGTATTCTAGCTTCACTAAGGCAAGAGTTTACAAAAGGGAATTAAGAATACATACGGGTAGCAAAGAGAGAGATAGAACAAGAGAACAAGAATAAGCATAGAATGCAAGTGAATTAGCAAGGGTGATTTGAATACCCACCTTGCTTCACACACTTGGGCAATCTTCTTTCTTCAACTAAGAACTTAATCACCTTCTTAGTTGAATGAAGAAGACCTAGAAACCCACTTGAGGTTGCCACGCTTAAGATACAACACTAGGATTTTGAGAGAATAGAGAGAGTTTTCACAACTCAAGCTTTTGTATTCATTCAAGTGCATTTCTTTACAACCTAAGGCCTCCCTTGTATAATGAGAGCCTTTCACAAGCTACAAGAGAGGGGAAAAAAGGGGCCATACATGTCCATAAAGCAAGAGGGAACCAAAAAGCAACAACAAAAGCTGAAAAGTTCTTTATGCTTTTTGTCAGCACTTTTTAGTTTACAATTGTCAACTTCAAACAGCTATATGTCCTAGGTTTCTTACTCAAATTGGGTGAAACAACCCTGTTAGAAAGCTTAGGAAGTCATCTATCACGTGGCTCAAGTTAGCAGAGCTTTTGAATTACCGTTTGGGAGATATGGGCCAAAAGGTGTAGTATATGCAGGCTTAGATAGTTTCTGTAGCATCTGAAAAATGGCTCCAATGGACTTATTACCTAATGACCTAACCTAGAACTTTTTATATGTCCTTAAAGCTAACATATTAATGGTTCTAAAAAGTGATTTGCAGCCTCTTAGGTCCAAATTAAGCTTGAGTAATCAAGCTTGCAAAATCGGGCTAAATTCTGGTCGAACTAAACAGAATGTGCATGGGTTGGTTGGCGACTTCCTTGATCAAGGCATGAACTTCCTTGACCTCCTTAGTGCTCGTGGAGTCCCCTAGGATTGTTGGTTGATCTTCAAATGGTTCCAAGTGATGCTCCCTATCATACTCCCCAGATTGGTTGGATAAATTGATCATATTCATCATAATATGGACTAAGGTCAGCCACATTGAAGATGGCCGAGACTCCATACTCTCCGAGGAGGTCGATCTTGTAAGCATTAGGACCAATCTTCTTAATGACCTCAACTGGACCATCCAACCTTGGCATAAGCTTGGATTTGCGCTTGCTAGGGAATCTTTCATTCCTCAAATGGATCCAAACCAAGTCTCTCGGCTGAAATTGTGCATCCTCTCTATGCTTGTTGGCATATTGCTTGGCTTGCTCATTAGATTTCTCAATCCTTTCCCTCACCTTGGTGTGTAACTGTTAAATTTCTTTGGCTTTCTTCTCGGCTTCCCAACTAAACTTGGTTGGATTTGGGATTGGAACCAAGTCTAAGGGGGTTTTTGGATTGTAACCATACACCACTTGAAAAGGTGAAAGAGAGGTAGTATTACTAGGAGCTCGGTTGATGGCAAATTCTGCATGAAGAAGCAACTCATCCCATCCCTTCATGCTCTTCTTGACTAGAACCCTAAGCAAAGTGCCCAAAGTCCTATTAGTCACTTCGGTTTGACCATAGGTTTGGGGGTGGTAAGTTGTACTAAACTTAAGGTAGGTGCCAAACTTTCTCCACAAGGTAAGCCAAAAGTGGCTTAAGAACTTGGTGTCCCTATCTGACACCATGCTTCTCGGAATTCCATGGAGACGAACTATCTCCGTGAAGGTAAGGTTGGCAATGAAGGAAGCATCATTAGTGGTATGGCATGCTATGAAATGTGCCATTTTTGAGAATCGGCTCACCACCACAATAATTGAATCTTTGTGCCGTTGGGTTTTTGGCAAACCGGTGATGAAGTCTAAGCTCACATCCTCCCAAGGGCCTTGAGGAACGGGGAGAGGAGTGTATAAACGTTAGGGCTGTGAGTGACTCTTGGCTTGTTGACAAGTAGAACACCTTCTCACATAATGCTCTACATCCTTGGATATGCTTGGCCAATAACGATGTTCCTTGAGCATGGAACAAGTCTTCTTAATACCAAAGTGCCCGGCCAAAGCCCCATCATGGAGCTCTTGAATCAAAAGCTCTCTAAATCCACACTTGGGTATGCAAAGTCGAGTTCCTTTGAAAAGAAACCCATTATCCAAGTGAAATAACCCATGAGTATGATCGGTGCACTTTTCATATGTCTCCATGAAATCCTCATCTTGGTCATACAACCCCTCAATGATGTCAAAAACAAGGACTTTAGATTCTAAGGTAGAGAGTAAGAGGTACCTTCTTGATAATGCATCTGCCCCTTTGTTGAGTTAGCCTGACTTATGGTGGATCACAAAATGAAAGGCTTGTAAGTACTCTACCCACTTGGCATACCTTAGGTTAAGTTTGTATTGCCCTTGTATGAACTTAAGAGCTTCATGATCCGAATGGAGAATAAATTCTCCTCCCACCAAGTAGTGCCTCAATCCTCCAAAGCTCTCACAATTACATAGAACGCCTGGTCATAAGTGGAGTACTTCCTCTTTGCATCATTAAGCTTTTCACTAAAGAAAGCTATAGGCCTTTTCTCTTGAGATAGGACCGCCCCTATTCCTACATCGGAAGCATCGCACTCCACTTCAAACACTTTGGAGAAGCTTAAAAGGACAAGAACAGGTGCGCTAGTAAGCTTGCACTCGATTTCTTCAAAGGCCTTTTGAGCTTGCTTGATCCATTCAAACCTTTTGGCCTTGAGCACCTCCGTCATGGGGGAAAAAATGGTGCTAAAATCTCTCACAAACCTCCTATAGAAAGAAGCTAAATCATGAAAACTTCGAACTTGTTAGATTGAGGTAGGAACGGGCCACTCATAGATGGCATTGACTTTACTTTCATACACATGAATCCCTTAGGCTGAAACAACATAGACCAAAGATATGACTTGAGAAGTGAAAAAGTGACACTTCTCCAAGTTCCCATAGAGCTCTTCTTAAGCTAGGATACTCAAGACTTGATGTAGATGGTTGGCATGCTCTTCTTCACTCTTGCTATACACCAATATGTCGTCAAAGTAGACAACAACGAACTTGCCAAGAAGGGGCTTTAGAACTTGGTTCATAAGCCTCTTGAAGGTGCTTAGTCCATTTGTCAACTCGAATGGCATTATAAGCCATTCATAGAGACCTCCTTTAGCCTTGAAGGCCGTCTTCCACTCCTCTCCTTTATAAATCTAAATTTGATAGTAGCCACTTCTAAGATCAATCTTAGAAAAGGTGGTGGCTCCATGAAGCTCATCTAGGAGATCCTCCAACTGTAGAATGAGATAGCGATACTTGATGGTGATTTTGTTGATCGCTCCAGTATCCACACACATTCTCATTGACCTATCTTTCTTAGGAACAAGCAAGGCCAGTACGACACATGGGCTAAGGCTTTCATGGATCAAGCCTTTAGCAAGAAGCTCATCTACGTGCCTTTGCACTTCTTAAGTCTCTTGGTGGTTCATTCCGTAGGCCGGCTTGTTTGGGAGGGTGGCACTGGGGATAAGGTCAATTTTGTGTTGTATGGATCTTTTGGAAGGGAGTCCACAAGGAACCTCACTAGGGAAGACATGTTCAAAAGCTTTGAGGAGAGGGTAAAGCAAAGGATGGGAAGGATCCTTAACTTCGGCCAGTTCATGGCCAAGTAAAATACAATCTTTGTATTCATCATACTCATGAAGTTGGGAATGGATAAGGGTGGTGAGAAAGACATCCATGCTAGGAGTGTCTTGAGGCTTTCTTTTAGAGGGAGGTTTGAAAGGGGTGAGGGTGATTTTCTTGTGGTCTTTGGTAAATGTATAAGTGTTCAACAGATCATCATGCATCACATATCGAATAACCACGGATGTCCTAAGAGGATATGACAAGCATCCATGGGCACAATATCACACTAAATCTCATCCTTATAGTTATTGTCAATTGAAAAGCTAAGTAAACAATGAGAAGAGATTTGCAAGCCTTTACCTTGATTGAGCCATTGGATGGTGTAAGGGCCTGGCTGTGGAGAGACCGAAAGCTTGAGCTTCTCTACAAGAGTTTTGGAAGCAACATTGGCACAACTTACATCATCAATAATNNGAGAGCAAGTCTTCCCCTTCACAGTACACCGAGTGTGGAAGATGTTCTCCCTTTGCTTTATGTCATGTTGGGAAGCAATACCATTTAAAGCTCTTCTTATCATAAGTATTTCTCCTTCATCGGGTCCTCTTCAACTTCTTCAAGGGCTTCGGTCACGAAAAGCTCCTTTTCTCCTTCATTATTCTCATCTTCTAGCTCCTCACAAGAAGCTTGATACTCGGCCAAAGTGACAATTCTCTTGTTGGGACACTCAGACGCAAAGTGCCCAAGACCTTGGCAACGAAAACACCTCTTCTTATCATCGGGTTTCAAAGGTTGTTTTGAGGGTGTTTATGGAGGATTGGGTGGAGGGGCTCTTGTGTTTGAATTTGGAGTCCATTTGGGAGGGTTATAGGAGGGCTTTTGAAAGGGGTAAGGACGGGTGTTAGGCTTGGAAGCCATGCCCTTGCCCTTAACTCTCTTTTGTAACTCCACTTTGTGAGCTAAGACACTAAGCTCATCTAATGAGGTGTAAGGGTGGAGTTCAACCATATGAGCAATTTCATCATTCAAGGCACTCAAGTATCTATTCAAATTTTGAGACTCATCCTCTTTCAAATCACATTTCAAAAGTAATTGCTCAAACTCTCTAGTGTACTCTTCTATGCTCTTAGAGCCTTGTTTGAGGTGGTGGAGTTTAAGGAAGTTGTCTTGAAAATAATGGGGTGGCAGAAACTTGGACTTAAGTTTGTACTTCATTTTCTCCCAAGTTATTATCTTCCCTTTACCCTTCCTAACTCTCTTAGTCACAACATTTAACCACCAAATGGAAGCATATTTTCTAAACTTTAAAACAATAAGCTTTACCTTTCTTTCATTGGGGATGTCCTTGAACTCCAAGACTCTCTTAACGGTTTGTAACCAATCCGAGAATACATCTGAATCAAGTTGACCTTCAAATTCGGGGATGTCCACCTTGAATTCATTGTAACTTCGGTCATGAAGCCTATGATGCCTACTTGACCTTCTTGCATACACATCCTCATCGGAATCACCAAGGGAATTGCTTTCTTCATCATCTGAAGCATCCGAATCCACTTGCTTGCTAGTGCTTCTTAATCTCCTCAAGTTGCTTCTCTTCTCTTGCATCATTTGACCAAGTTGAGATCGCAAGTACTTGACTTGGGCTTCCAATTCGGCCTTTTCTCAAAGGGCTTGCTCGGCTACTTGCTTGGGAGTAAGGCTTGCAGACATGATTGCTTTTGAGTGAGGAGTTGGGCTTTAGGAAGGGGAGGGGGTGGCACGGTCATGTGGGGTGGCACGGTGTGGGCGTGCTTAGTGGCTGAAGGTGAATTATGGTTGCTGGGCTGAGGCACGGTCATGCCTATGGGCACGGGGTGGACGTGCTGGACTGCTGCAATGGGAAAGGGTGTGTTGAGAGGTGGCACGGGGTGCCCGTGCTGTTTCTCTGGTTAGACTCGGCTGGGAAGTTGTGAAGGAACGTGTTTGGGTTGTTTTGTGGGTTTTGTGTGCGGGATGTGTTTGGGGGATGGAAGCTTGGTCAAGAGGGTAGCCTAAACTCTTATACCACTTGATGTATTCTAGCTTCACTAAGGTGAGAGTTTGCAAAAGGGAATGAAGAATAGATACGGGTAGCAAAGAGAGAGATGGAAACAAGACAACAAGAATCAGGATAGAATGCAAGTGAATTAGCAAGGGTGATTTGAATACCCACCTTGGTTCACGTACTTGGGTAATATTCTTCCTTTAACTAAGGACTTAATCACCGTCTTAGTTGAATGAAGAAGACCTAGAGAACCACTTAAGGTTGCCATGCTCAAGATACAACGCTAGGATTTTGAGAGAATAGAGAGAGTTTTCACAACCCAAGCTTTTACATTTATTCAAGTGTGTTTCTTTACAACCTAAGGCCTCCCTTGTATAATGAGAGCGTTTAACAAGCTACAAGAGATGGGAAACAAGGGGTCATATATGTCCATAAAGCAATAGGGAACCAAAAAGCAACAACAAAAGCTGAAAAGCGCTTTATGCTTTTTGTAAGCACTTTTTAGTTTACAATTGTCAACTTCAAACAGCTATATCTCTTAGGTTTCTTACTCAAATTGGGTGAAACAACTGAACTTTTGAGCTACCGTTTGGGAGATATAGGACAAAAGGTGCAGCATATGCAGCCTGGGATAGTTTCTGCAGCATCTGAAAAAGGGCTCCAATGGACTTATTACCTAATGACCTAACCTAGAACTATTTATATGCCCTTAACGCTGACATATTAAGGGTTCTAAAAAGTGATTTGCAGCCTCTTAAGTCCAAATTAAGCTTGAATAATCAAGCTTGCAAAACCGGGCTAAATTTTGGCCGAACTAGACAGAATGTGCACGGGTTGGTTGGCGACTTCCTTGACCAAGGCATGAACTTCCTTGACCTCCTTGGTGCTTGTGGAGTCCCCTAGGCTTGTTGGTTGATCTTCAAATGGTTCCAAGGGATGGTCCCCATCATACCTTGAAGACCCAGCTTTTCAAGAATCGATGAGTAATACTCCAGCTTAAGGGCCTTATGTAATGCAAGAGGGCTTTTTATTCAAAGAAAAACAAACTGTGTGTTCCAGCCTGTCCATTAAGGGACTTGTTAGTGAGAAAGGCCCATGGAGGGTCACTTGCTAGCCATTTTGGGATGAACAAGACCTTGGACATTCTTAGAGAGCATTTTCACTAGTCAAAAATGGGGGAAGATGTTCACAAAGTAGTGTCCAGATGCTCTATTTGCCATAAAGCCAGGAGCCAATTCCATCAAGGCCTTTATACACCCCTTCCAGTTCCATTAAGACCTTGGGAAGATGTCAATATGGATTTCATTTTACCTAGGACACGGAGGGGTAAAGATTCAGTTATGGTGGTGGTAGACAGATTCACCAAGATGGCTCATTTTGTGGCATGTCACAAGGCTAATGATGCAGCTCACATGGCTGATTTATACTTTAGAGAAATCATTAGATTGCATGGTGTCCCCAAGACCATTGTAAGTGACAGGGACACCAAGTTCTTATCTCATTTTTAGAGGAATCTGTGGCATCTATTGGGAACCAATCTCTTGTACAGCACCACTTGCCGTCCTCAAATTGATGGCCAAGCTAAAGTCACCAATAAGACCTTGTCTACCCTCCTTAGAACCATGGCCCAGAAGAATTCAAAGGAATGGGATCTCAAACTACCCCATGTTGAGTTTGCCTACAACCGAACACCAACTAGAGCTGCTGGTTGGTCAACCTTTAAGGCATTATATGGGATCAATCCTCTAACTCCTATTGATCTTATCCCACTTCCCACTGATTGCAAGGATAGCTTTGAGGCTGAAAAGAGGGCTAAGGAAATGAAGAAACTTTATGAGCAGATTAGAGGTCATATTGAGAAGGTTAATGAAGCTTAGAAGATCAAGGCTAACAAGAACAGGAAGGGCACAGAGTATCAGCCTGGTGACCTTGTTTGGTTGCACCTCAGGAAGGAAAGGTTCCCTACTAGGAGGAAAAGCAAGCTAATAGCTAGAGGGGATGGACCTTTCAAGGTTCTAGCCAAGGTAGGAGCTAGTGCTTAAAAACTAGAACTCCCAGGGGACATGGCTATTTCAGCCACCTTTATTGTGGGTGATCTGAGTCCCTATGTAGAGGATGAGATTGCCTTTGGGGATTTGAGGGCAAATCCTCCCAAAGGAGAGAAGGATGATGCAGACCAAAGACCAGAACAAGGCTCCTACCTTGGACCAGAGAAGACTTTGCTGCTTAGCCACCATCAAGACCAATTCTGTGCGGCCATACAATTCAATTTGGAGTCTACTTTAGGGAAATCCTTGCTTTGCTGGACACTCTAGCATCACTACTAGCCAAGCCAAGTCATTTCAAGGCTCAAACAGTAGCCTTAGTTCAATTCAGCTTAATAAAAAACATCCTGCAGTTCAACACATTTAAGGTTGTTCTACCTGCTTTCAGCAACTCGTTCATGCGTAAGGAGTCCAATCCCTTGGGATCAGTACCCTAACTCATTTATCAGCTCATAATAAGCTCCTAAATGATAAAGGTTACTTGGTTTTTGTCCTGGAATCAATTACTGGCAACAGCAGGACAGTAGCAGGTTAGCAACAATAGCAGTTTCAAAGGGGAAATTTTGCCCCTAACTTAGCAGTTCATTTTGGCAAGTCTAGGAGTTTGAAAAGGTGTCTAAGTATTTACCCAACAAGGCCCTAAAGTTGCAGATTCAGATCCTTTAGCATTAGCTTTTAACCAGCACAAGTACACAAGAAATATCCTTTTATTCTTAGGATTTCAGTGTGCTGTACTTTCTGGCAGGCCTACTTAATCTGATGTAATCAAGCTGCAAATCTCCTTCCATTACCATCATTAGCAAGTACCTCGATGCTATTAAGAGTTGACATCTCATTAATAGAGATAAGCAAAGGGTTTAGGTGTCATGGATCCAGCCTGTTGCTGTTTTAAGCTAGTTTTAGTTCAAATCTGTTTGCTTATTTTAACTAGAATCAGTTATCGCCATTGATCCTTTGATTGTCACTTAGTATTTAAGACTTATCTCCACTTGTAATACTCATATTATTAATGAACAACCCCCTTTTGCTAGTTCTAGCAAAAACTCTCTCAAATCTCTCTAACTTTAGCATGTTCAGGTGGTGTTAAGAGTGATTCTTTATCTAACCTCCTGGTGCATTTGCGTTAAGGGGTTGAGTGGTGAATCCTTGCAGTTCTGGTTGGTGGATTATGTTCCTTTAGGCCATTCCACATCTTCCATGTTGAGTTGCTAGTTTTAACAACTGATCAAGCCTGCAAGCTTCAGCGTACATCATTAGGTGACAAAACATTGCGCCAAATGATTCATTGTATGAACATGACATTGATTTTGGTATAGTTAGAGTAACATATGAGTTTTCGAATAGCATAGGTAATGTATATACTTGGTCTTTGAAAGCGTCTCTCCTTTTTAGTGAAAATTGTTTACAAGCAGTTTCAAGCAATAGATGTGGTCGTGCTGGTTTAAATATGTAATTTTATAGTTAGTGTCAATTTAGTTAACTTTATCAAATTTTCTGGTTTAATAAGTAATTTAAAATTCTTTCACTCTTCTTTTCAATTTTCAATGTATTCTTCATTAATTACTGGACTTGATTCTACTTCTCTTTGTTTGTGTACCTTCCATGGATAATGCTAATGCTTGTTTTATAAGCATTATATTAGTGTAATAATTTAACTCGCTTTGTTTTTATTAATATCAACACTATTGTCATGACCATTTGAACTATTATTCTAAGCTCCTTAATAGCGTTTGCCTCGCCTCGTTTACTAGCACCAACATCGTTCTTGTTGTTGTTACTACTACTACTACTACTATGGTTGTTGTTGTTATTGTTGTTGTTGTTGTTGTTGTTGTTGTTGTTGTTGTTACTGTTATTATTATTATTATTATTATTATTATTATTATTATTATTATTATTATTATTATTATTTTTATTGTTATTATTACTGTTATTATTATTATCATCATCATTATTATTATTTCATCGTTGCTATCAACATTACCATGGTTGTCCCCCTCTTTCCCTTTTAAAATCGCCGAATTAGTCCCCAAAGCTTTACATCTTTCCTGCTCTTTCCCTTTCTTCTCAAAATTAGTCTCAACCACCAATGTTAGGGGTTAAGCAATACTCTTTTAGCATCCTAAGCTCATACCCTAATTACTTTACCTATAGCTCATGATTTTCAAACATTTATAATTGTTAATTTTTCCTCCATTCTTTGCTTTACCCCCTCACGTAAAAATCAAGGCCATGGCAAACATGGATATAATAATATCATACATATCTATTTATCTCATTAGTTTCATTTAATATTCACCAGAATTCATAAAAAAAAATCATTAAATCAACACAACTAAGTTTGGGTTCCCATTCAAGCATCTGAACTCCAAAACACCAAATAAGTGGCAGTAACAGACATTTATCCACACTCATGTATCCCATTAATCTCCTTCAAATATTTGTTAGAATTACTCTAAGCATCCGTAAATCAACATAAACAAGCCTAATTTTCATTCAACTTAGAACCCTAATCACCAACCCATGACAATAACACATGCATCGAACATACATAAAGGTAACACAACATTCTCATTAATTTCATTCAAATATCAATTAGAATTAAGTTAAAACTGCTAAATCAACCAAAATTAAGCTTGTACTTTTATTCAAATCACAAACCCTAAAACTCCAAGTGAGCCTACAAAACTACAACAACAACAACGACAATACCACCCAGTGTCGGTCCCGCTTTTGCAGGGTCTAGGGAGATCCAACTGTAGGTAACCTTACCTCAACCGCATGACTGTCCGTTGAGAGGCTGATTCCAAGAGACCCATAAAACAACATTTTGTGAAAACATTTCATAAGACAAGGATTTTGTGGAAACATTTTATAAAAGAATGATTTTGTAAACACATTTTAAGGAGCAAAACTAAGGATAAGCAACACAGAGTTGAACTAAGGAGTAATAACTCAGGAACAATAACTATGTAAACATTAGTACTACGAAGTAGAGGAAGGTGTCATACCTTAGCTGACAGACGTAGGCAAACAATGCTTCTTCCCAGATGTAAGTACTACCTGCATACAAACACAATATTCGAAAAACAACAACCAAACCTATCATAACGCAAACGAAAGATAGCTACTATGCCACCTCTCTGCTATCTAAGTCTTAATCCTATCCCGCCATAATCTCATATCGTGAGCCACGTCCTCCGTCAACCCGACAACTTTCAAATCCTCTATGATCACCTTGTCCAAACTTTTCTTTAGTCGCCCCCTCCCTCTTTTCCCTCCGGGGATGCTAATCCTCTCACATCGCCTCACTGGAGCATCCACACTCCTTCTTTTCACATATCCAAACCATCTGAGTCTTGTTTTTCTCATCTTATCTTTAATAGGAGCTACTTTAACTAAGTCTTTAATTACTCCATTACTAATTTTATCCATTCTCATATAACCACAAAGCCATCTAATCATCCTCATCTTTGCTACAATTAATTTTTGGACCTGCATCTTTTTTAGAGGCCAACACTCCGCACCATATGAAACAGCAGGTCTAACTACCATACGGTAGACTTTCCCTTTTAGTCTTACAGGTATTCTCTTATCACACAGCACACCTGAAGCGTTCTTCCATTTAATCTAACATGCTTTTATGCGTTGGTTAATATCTTCGTCAATATCCCATTTCTGCTAAATGATCGAGTCTAGATATTTAAACTTCTCGACCTTTGGTATCGTCATCCCCTCAATGGTGACTTCTCCCCTCCCATCTTCCCTACCATTGAAACAGCAAAGTATTCCGTTTTTTATCTACTTACTCTAAAACCTCTAAACTCCAGTGTAGGTCTCCACCGCTCCAACTTATCATTAACTCCCTCTCTGGTCACATCAATAAGAACAATGTCATCTGTAAACAACATACACCATAGTATTCCATCTTGAATCTCTTTTGTAAGTTCATCCATAACTAGAATGAAAAGAAACGGACTTAGAGCGGAACCCTGATGTAGGCCCATACCAACGAAGAAGTCATTGGTAACCCCTCCTAGCGTCCGAACATTCGTCCTACCTCCCACGCACATATCCTTAATAAGTCAAATATATAAAGGAGACACTTCTTTCTTTTCCAAGCATTCCCACAACACTTCACACGGCACTCTATCATATGCTTTTTCCAGATCAATGAACACCATATGAAGATCTACCTTTCTATCTCTATATAATCCCATAAGTCTTCTAAGGAGGTAAATTGCCTCTATGGTTGATCTGCCCAGCATAAAACCAAATTGGTTGTCTGATATCTAAATATCCTTCCACAACCTTCTCTCAATCACCCTTTCCACAGTTTCATAGTGTGACTCACCAACTTTATACCCCTATAATGATTACAATGTTGACTATCCCCTTTGCTCTTATACAATGGGATGATTGTACTAAACCTCCATTTTTTGGGCATCTTAGCAGCCCTCAAAATTACATTGAAAAGCTCTACTAGCCACTTCAATCCCTCTTCACCTAAATACTTCCACACTTCCACCAATATCTGATCTAATCCCTTTACTTTTTCATTGGACATCTTCTTCAGGATCTCTTTAATCTCATCCTTATTGATAGGTTCACCCAAATGGGGGTCAAGTAGGTTCTCGCTACTTTCTCTTTCCCTGCTTCGGGAATCTACTATCACTTCATCATTAAGGAGTTTTGAAAAATACCATTTCCACCTCACCTTGATTTCTGCATCCTCCGACAACACCTTACCATTTTCATCTTTGATACACCTCATAACACCCAG
>NCQV01082506.1:0-27181 GCA_002740545.1 Lophocereus schottii
CAAAGGAAGGAGTAAAATTAAATAGAAATAAACTAGCAATTTAATTTTCTTTCAAACTGAATTAATAAATTGAGTAATTAAATGTAATACATAACTTGAATATTTCAATATAATTTCAAACTGAATTAATAAAAGTAATTAAATTTGATATAAAATAAATGAAAGTAAAATAGACCACAATGAGATAAATGAGATTACAAAGGAAAAAGGCCTTGATGGTGACAAATGAGAGAGTGATTATGGCCTTTTCTGAGATAGGCTGCTGATACAGGTTTCATGCTTGCTGATGTATAGCTTGGTTCAAGATAACAGTTAGTACATTAGATTGACTTGATAAATACGTTTGATACATTTTGAATTGAGTAAGTAATAGAGGTTTGAGGCCAAGAGAGATATATCTTGATTCAAAATAACATAAACTGCAACAACTTGATTTGATAAATATGGTTTCTGAATCAAAAATTCTCTCCATTTTTCATATTTCATTCACAAGTCCATTAGATATATAATTCCACCCCAAATGAGTCATTGAACTCAATAGAGGCTATTACGCTCACTAGATGTGGCATTTTCTTTCTAAAATCTATAATTGATTCAAAACTCATAAATAAGCCCCCAAATTATATACTTGTCTTCTTCTTTCTCATTAATCAAGCTAAAAGTTTTATAAAAGTTCATGAATATTGATTTCCCCCTTGAATGACCTTACTTGGCCCAAAATACACAAAATGAGTGCATGATCAATCTCACTCAATTTTTATTATTGCTCTTTACACAATTACTCAAAATGCTGTCAAAAATCACCAAACCCAAAATATTGAACTAAAATTCATGAAATCTTATAAGAAATACAAAACTAATATGGACAATTTACAGTAAAATTTTTAAAATTTTTCTCCAAGTATACGCTGCACAGAAATTGTAATAACAATCCAATTTGCAGCAAGGCAGGTCAGTTCACTTCAAAAATTCATAACTTTCACCCTTGACCTCAAATAGAGACCTAAAATTCCAATATGAAAAGATTAAAAAGTCTCAAAAAATTTTCATTTATAATACAAAACATGATTCCCACAATAGGGTTCCCAAAATGGGGTTAAAACACAAATGTGTCAGTTTTGGGTGAACCTGTGCAGTTTTAGCAAAACAGTCATAACTTTTTCCATGAAACTCCGATTAAGGTGATTCAAAAGGAATTTGAAAATAGCTCTTTGAGCTACCTCTCCACTAAAATTCATAATTTTTGGACAAGGCACGCATTACCAAGTTTTTCGAAACAGACCCCTGTTTTCGGGCCTTTCACAGCTTGCTACCTACTTTATTATCCTCCTTTTTCGTATAATTATCCTCTAAAATCACTTGTTGAAATTACCAAACCGTGGTGTGTCCCTCAACATCACTTTAGATAGACACAATTCATAATTTTTACTTCATAATCATCCAAGATTTATTTTCAATCCAATACCATATCGAACATCGTAAATCACCTCATGTGATCCAAATGAACATATTTAAATCAAAAAATCACATAGATCAAGTATGATCATGAAAACTCTAATTTTTGCTCATTCAAGTGAACATCTAAATAACCATAATTGGCTTCAAAATGACATCTAACATCATATTTTTCATGATTTATAACACAAATCATAATAAGATAAATAAACAAGCTCAAACTCATACTTGCTTAATTTCAAGTCACTTGATAATGTTCTTGATCAAATACCCATATTTCAAACATCTCCAAACTCAATAAAAATTACATAAGAACTATCGATTTGATCATATAAACAATGATCATTACTAAAATAATCCCAAAAACTCAAAATAGAACAAGTTAGGATTTGGGTATACTTTACTTTAAGGTTGAATTAGATGGAGGAGCGGGCTATTTTGAGTGATTTTGATGGTTGGACATGATAGCTGGTAGCAAGGGGAAGTCAGGCAATCAGGGATAGTCGAAAAAGTGGCCGGAAACCACCAAAAATGGTGGCACAAGAGGCAGCAGCTGCTGCCCTTATTTTATGCAGAAAGGGAGAGAGGTAGAGAGAGAAAATGAGAGCTGTGTCTTCCTATTTTTGCTAAATTTTTGTATGTAAAAATTGTCAATTAATAGCCACATATGGCTGCAAATTTTCATCCCAAAAAGTAGCTTTTTGCTAATTAAAATTAGGTACTAACATGAGCAATTAGTGAAATAACAAAGTTAGCAAGGTTTTGGACTTTTCTTTTAGGTCCAACAAGCTAAGTTTGGGCTTGAAAAATTATTCAAAGTGTTGGAAAAATTTTGTATTACTCGGTACTAGAGTTTAACGAAGGTAAGAAAATAATTAGTTACTAAATTATACTTACCGAGGCCTAATATCAATTCACCCGGTATTTAATCAATCAATGAAACTTGAATTAATAATCAATGAAACTTGAATTTCAAAGTGCGACCTAAATGAAATATCCCCCGACCGGAATGATTAAATACGATAAATAAAAGTGAAAATTTTAAATGACATAAGGTAATTTAGTAAATATATAAATTGAGTGTAATTGAATTAATAAACATGATTTGGTTAAACAAATAACCATGAGGATTAAATCAATAAACATAATTAATTAAATGGATAAACATGATTAATTAAATAAATAAATATGATTTAAATAAATCTATATGGGTTAGGATCAGGTTATTACAGATAATTATCTAACCTCTCTCTAAATGATTTTATTGTAATGAAAAACTATTATTGTTAAAGGGAAAAATTAATGAAAAATAAAAAACTGAGGATATAATTTTCATATTAAGTGGGCTGGTTAAGGTCAGATTTGACCCAAAAATTTACAGGTTTTTCAAATTTGGATTATTTCAGGTTCGAGTTAAGAAAATTGTATTCAAAATTCAAAATTTTCGGGCAGATTCGGGTTAGGTTTTCTGATTGGATTAGTTTTTGCCAAGTCTACTACTAAATATATAAACCATGGTCCCGTTTGGTAAATAATTTGTTGGGCCAAAAATAGCTTTTTTTGGGAGTGTTAGCTCTTTGACCTTGGTCAAATAGCTCTTTAAGCTGTTTGATTAAATAGCTTTTTGTATTGACTTTTTGCACCTAAAAAGCTAATTTATAAAAAACTCTTTATATAAGTTTTTTGCAAGAGCTTTTTACCATTCAATACAAATTTACCATATTGCATGCTCATTTTTGTCAAAATTGCATTCAATGATATTCAAAACAAAAATCCTTCTTTCTTGCGAATACGATTTATCCGTTCATTATGTTTGTTCTACCTTCTTTCTCTTTTCCACTCCCCTTCTCTTCAACTCAATAACTTAGAGAAGGTGACCATCCTTAAGAATTTGCATCCAAGAAATTAATGACTGTATTTAAATTTTTTTCTTCCATTTAATCAATAATGTAAGTTATTTAGCATTTTGAGATGTACAATTTTCTAAATGTTATTATGTCATATAAATTTCAACTATTACTAAAAAGAAAATTAAATTAACGTTAAGTAAAAATATTGTAACAACAAATATCGAATTTTGGTGAAGATATCTATATATTTCATGAATCACAATTTATAATTCATAATTCATGTTACAAAAAAAAATGAAATTATGTTATGTGCATTAGTGGAATTGTACTAGTTAATCCTATTAGAAGCAACAAATTTTACTAAACACTTTTTTTTAAAAACAGCTAATACAGTCAGTCAATCAAACAGCAAATATAATTAGCTAAAAGCTAATAGTTAATGCAATTAGCTAACAACTAACAACTATCAGCTGATTGTCAAATAGGGTCCATATATTGTATTTTAAAATACATCGATTACAAATTTCACAAAGAAATCTACAATATAGTCCCTCTATATTTGGTGCACTGAAAGTCAAATTAACACACTCGTTTCTTCTCGTTTAATTACTTCCTCGTAAAACTATAGTATAGTAGCTATATAAATCAAATTGCATTTCTAACATTTATTTAGTCTCATTGGAAAAAGAGGAGAATCCTTCATTAGCTATTTGATTACATTATAAAATAATCTCTTCCCTTTCAATTGATTTCCTTGCTTGCTTTACTTCAATACTTAATTGAATTATATAGTTAATTGTTTAATTCTGATTAAGAAAACAGTTAATTTGATAAGGATGAGCCCATACTAATGGTTGATTCTAGATGTGTAGTTGCTTAGGTTTGCCATATACTCCATGGCATACATGGAAAGTTGAACTCGTCTACTAATTGCCCAACTATGGATAATTTATGAAAATAAATAAGAAAGACACTGTATTCGCAAACAAAATTTCACATGGATCACACAAGAGAATTGCCTTCCAGAAGCCTTACATTAGTTCAATACCATAAGAACCCTTGTTAATGTGGTGACTAATACAGATCAACTTGTCAATACCGAGAAAAGAAAAGACATGACTAACATGTTTAGCTCACAGTACCTTCTTCCGTGTGGCATCCCAGATCATCGAGCACACATCCTCAATGAGAGAACAATGAAAGAAAGCTCCCAGCAACAAAAAAGCACATTGAAAGCAAACCACCTTACCCTCTATTGAAAGATACATAGATAAAAAGACACTTATAGACACAAAGGAAAAACTGAGAAACCATAATTCAGGGAGACAGCGATATGATCTAGCAAATGGTTCTTCATTATCAAGGACCTATTTGAGGAGTTACTGGAAAAAAGTCTGGAGGTCGAAACCATTCCAGAAACACTGTACAGACCTAAATTTTAGAAAGAGAAACTCCAAAAATTGAGAGCTCCATGGGCGAGACAGGGTATAAGAATGAGACCAATTATGCAACATAGTGTATGACCTTAACGCTTCAATATGGGCATGGTATTAGGAGCAACGACCAGGTATGATATTCTAGCTGAGAGATCTACTGATGTAAAGACCAATAGGTTGTTGGAATTTTCCAAGAATAAGATAAAAGTGGCTGGTTTTTATAGTGCTTATACGAAAACATGGATAAGCATGGTGCCTCTTCAAGTTTACTCATCTCATCCAATCTTTTCGGTGAAAAGGTAGATAAGCATGGTACTTCTTCAAGATTTATCCACCCTACCCTATCCATTTTTGGTGCCTCTTCAGGCATGATCACTCTTCTATATAAGGAGAAGTGAAATCATAATCACAGGCCAAAAAAAAAATTAATGTAAGTGACTACAACAAGCTTTGAGAGAACCTTGAAATACACACTTGTTTTACCCAGTAGATTGTCCCTAAAATTATTTATGGTGCAACAAATAAGTCTTAAGGAAAGTGTTCAATTTTATGATTTACTTGGTTTATCATGTACTACATTTAACCCAATTTTTCTAACAATCTTAAGATTTAGTTGAGATTGTGTCAATTCGTGAAATGACATCCAACTTTCAGAAGTTGGACAAGTTCGAGGGTGTGGGCTTCCGTCGCTGGCAAAAGAAGAAGCATTTCCTTCTTACAACTTTGACGGTTGACAACTTTGAAGGTCGTGTATGTGCTCAACACTCCCTACCCAATCGAGACGGAAAATGATACTTTGGAGCAAGCTCGCCAAAGATCTAAATTTGAGAACAATAACTAGAGGCCATATCTTGAATAGCATGTTGGACGCCTTGTTCGATGTCTATCAAGGCATAGAATCGGCAAAGGAATTGCGGGAGGCACTAAAGTACAAGTACATGATAGAAGATGCCTCTAGCAAAAACTTCCTTGTAAGTCAATTAATAACTATAAGATGGTCGAAGGACACTCTGTTCTCTATCAATTGCATGAAATTCAACGAATCCTAAGTCACTTTAAGCAACATAATTTGCACATGGATTAGACCATTATAGCTTCCTCTATAGTGGACAAACTTCCCCCCGCTTGAAAAGACACTAAAAGAACTTTGAAACATAAGAAAGAAGAAATGTCACTTAAGGAATTGGCTAACCATCTTCGAATAGAAGAAGAGTTATGTGTGCAAGATGAGTCAAAGGAGCATGTCTCCAAAATTCATATTGTCAAAGATGGTGAGTAGAGTCAAGTGCCAAAGGGAAATAAGAAGAGGCCTAATAAGGACAACAACAACAAGGGCAACAAGAATGCTAAAATGGTTTGTTGCGAATGCACGCAACAAATCGGGCTACAAGAAAAGAGATTGTACCATTTAGAAGCGTAAACATGGCTTGAACAACCAAAAGGCAAAGGGAAAGGACAACTTTGTAGCCATGATCGATGATCAAATCAACATTGTCCAAAGTGACAATGATTGGTGGGTTGATTCGGGTGCTTCCAAGCACGTGTTGTAAGGATCGCTCTTTCTCCAAGGCTCTTGTGTCAGTTGAAGATGGAAAAGTGCTCTACATGGGCAATACTTCTACTATTAATATTAAAGACATAGGCCAAGTATAGTTAGTTGTCACTTTCGGAAAAATTCTTACTTTAAATGATATATATTTTGTGCCGGAAGTTAGAAAGAATCTTGTTTATAGTTTTCTTCTTAATAAGTTTGGCTTCAAACAAGTGTATGAGGCTGATAAGTTTATCCTATCTAAGGGGTATGTCTTTATGGGGAAGGGTTATGCTAGTGGTGACATGTTTAAGTTAAATGTAATTACTCCTTTTAGTGGTAATGAGGTAAATGATTCTGCTTACGTGCTTGTGTATTCTTTATCTTCTCTAGGCATAATCGTCTTGGGCATGTTAATTATAAAAGATTAAAAGAGATGTCAAGACTTGAGTTAATTCCTGATGTTGATGGAAACATAGAGAAATGTAAGACATGCATGTTAACAAAGATCACTAGAAGTTCTTTTTCAACTGTTCAAAGAATCACCAAATTATTTGAATTAATTCATAGTGATTTAGATGATTTTCATAGCACTCCTAATTTTGGGAGAAAGAAATACTATATCACTTTCATTGATGATTTTACAAGATATTGCCAAGTATACCTTTACATGCTAAAAGTGAAGCACTAGACATATTTAGAATTTCTAAGAATGAATCTGAGTTGCATTGTGAAACCTTCATTAAAAGACTAAGGTCAGATAGGGGTGGTGAATACTATGATCCAAGTTATTTTCAATCAACTGGCATAACCCATGAGGTCACAACACCTTATACACCCTAATAAAATGGTGTGGAGAAAGGAAAAATAGAACACTAACTGAAATGATTGATGCTGTGCTTTCTAAATCTGATTTAAGTGAAGGCTTTTGGGGTCACAACATGCTACATCCTAAACAGGGTTCCTAATAAAAGAAATTCAATTACTCCTTATGAGTTATGGAATAAGAAAAAGCCAAACCTGAGTTATTTCAGAGTTTGGGGGTGTAAGGCTATTGTAAGAGTCCCGAAACCCAAGAAAAGAAAATTGGGGGAAAGACGAATTGAGTGCATCTTTATAGGCTATGCTGAACGTAGCAAAGCCTATAGATTTTTTGTTATAGAACCAAATGCTTCTATTACGGTCAACACCGTGATAGAATCAATTGATGTCGTTTTTGATGAAACTAAATTCTCTTCAATTCCTCAACCAAATTATCTTATTTCAACCATTATGACTCCAAGTAATGATCAAGAACAAGGAGACATAGTGGAAGTATGGAGAAGTAAACGGATTAGAAAGGAGAAGTCCTTTAGTTCTGATTTCTTTATCTACTTGATAGAGGGAACAAAAGACTCCATTGAAAATGAAATACCCTATGTTTATAGCATTGATTCAGATCTTAATGCTTTTAAAGAGGCTATGGAATCTCAAGATGCTTCCTTTTGGAAAGAAGCAGTCCAAGATAAAATGGACTCAATCATGAAAAGTAACACATGGGTCTTAGTTGGTTTACCCGCGGGATGTAAGCCTGTCATATAAAAGTGGATCTTTAAAAGAAAAAAGAAAGTAGATGGTACCATAGAAAGGTTCAAAACTCGGTTGCTCTTAAGGGGTTTTAACCAAAAGTATGATATTAACTACTTTGACACATATGCACCAGTGGTTAGGGTTGCAACCATAAGAGGTCTTATTGCTCTCGCTGCAATTCAAAAGCTAGTAATTTACCAAATGGATGTGAAAACAGCATTCTTAAATGGTGAATTAAAGGAAGAGGTGCACATGAAAAAACCAGAAGGTTTGTTGTTCTAGGTCAAGGAAATAAAGTATGCAAACTCATAAGATCATTGTATGGCCTAAAACAAGCACCTAAAAAATGGCATCAAAAGTTTGATAAAGTAGTGTTATTCAGGTTATCTTTCGGTCTTAGAAGGATACTCAGATGCAAGTTGGATAACTGACAAAGAGAACTATGCCTCTACATTAGGTTATATATACTTACTTGGTGGAGGGGTAGTATCTTAGGCATCCAAGAAACAAACCTGCATAACCGACTCCACCTTGGCTGCCGAGTTTGTGGCTTTGGCTGTAGCCAGTAAGGAGGCAGAGTGGCTATAAAATCTGTTATTGAAAGTACCTTTATGGCCAAAACCAATGTCGCCACTCTCCATACTTTGTGATAGCAAGACCATATTGTCCAAGGTTTATAGTCATGTCTATAATGGAAAATCAGGGCATATTGGACTTAGACATGCCTATATCCATCAATTGATCAAAGATGGAGTGATCACAGTCAACTGTGTGCAAACAAATGAGAATCTTGCAGATCATTTAACCAAAGGTTTAGCAAGAGACTTAGTGTTGAGAACATCAAGGGGGATGGGACTTAGGCCCATATCTACAGTCACCAGCAATAAAGCCTTAATTCATGGTATGATATCACGTTCTAAGTTCAATGAGTGACAATATTGTATAGTGATTGGAAGCACTAACATATTTCATCCCAAGGTAAGAGTGCTTAATTACTGTAATGTTATAAGAGGGTGAGTTTTATGCTCATAATGGACCCTGATTGAATGGCTTGTATTACAAGAGCATATTTCTAATGTTTACCTAAGCGAGTGTGAAGTGTGGCCACTTCAAAGAGCAACTGGGCTTGGCTTGATGCACTCATAATGGATATGGACACGTGGTTGGATAATAGTGTTAAATTTTAAGTGTCTAATGTGAAATGTATCTAATGAATCAAAGATGATGTATAGTTCAAAGACTTGTCTACTATTTACATTCAGATTAATTGAAATTATATTTCGCTAAATGGAAGTTCAAATCGCGAGATACTTCTCTTATGCATAAATCTCCTTATGTTCTCGGTTGTGATTGTGTATTTGCTGAAATAGCAGCAGTTTGTTCTATATCTTGGAAAAGGCGGCGGACTGTTGGAATTTTTGAGAATAAAATAAAAGTGGCAGGTTTTTATATTGCTTGTCCGAAAAGGTGGATAGGCATGGTGTCTCTTCAAGTTTACCCACCTTATCCAATCTTTTCGGTGAAAAGATGGATAAATATGGTACCTCTTCAAGATTTACCCGCCCTACACTATCCATTTTTGGTGCCTTTTTAGGCATGATCACTCTTCTATATAAGGAGGAATAAAATCACAATCATAGGCCAAAAAAAAAAAAAAATAATGTGAGTGACTGTAGCACCCTTATCGATTAACCTTTAAGAAAACCTTGAAACATACACTTGTTTTACCAAGTAGATTATCTCTAAGATTATTTGTGGTGCAACAAATAAGGCTTAAGGAAAGTGTTCCATTTCACAGTTTATTTGGTTCATCCTGTACCACATTCAACCTAATTTTTCTACCACAGATAAGTTGGAAATCATTGATCTAGGCTAGGAGGTCCTTTTGTTTAGATTTGAAAAGTAGCAAGACATAGAAAAGGTTTTAGCTAGAGGATCTTGGCTTATTTTTGGATGCCACATCATGCTAACTAGATGGAAACCGAATTTCAGAGCACTCATAAATCAGTTTAAAACCTTGTTAATTTGGGTTTCAACTTTCTAGCATTGCCAATTGAATATTATAAAAAAGTCGCCTTGTTTGATATAGCTAAAATCTTAGGAAAGCCGATTAAAGTGGATTATGTAATAGACTCAATATCTATGAGATGGTAAGTTAAAGTGAGTGTAGAAATAAGTTCTTGCTAAAACAATGCCACTGAACTTTTTAAAATATTCATAAATGCCACTCAACTTTTTCTCAATTAAAAATATCATTAAACTTTTGACAATGTTCAAAAATGCCATTATGATATGGGCATTCTTAAGTTATTTTAAAAGTTAAGTGGTATTCTTTTATCTGTCTAAACAAATTCAATAGTATTTTGGACTTAAAAAAGTCGAGTGACATATTTGAATATTTAGAAAAATTTAATGGCAATTTTCAGTAAGAACTCACATATAAATAAATATTACTAAATCTCTGATTCCTCAAATTTTGGTCAAAGGCAACCAGTAGAAGTAGAATATGAAAATTTGGATGATTTATCTCTTAATTGTGGAGTGGTTGCCAAACTAAAGGAAACTTCATTTTGATTATTCCTTCCTCATCGAAACTAAACCTTGGTGAACCGTACAAAGCCACCGTAATGAGAAAGAAAGTGGAAATGAGGAAGAATTATACTCTATTAGAAATATTAGAAATTCTGGAAATATTTCCAATAACTCTCATAGTGAAAGCCAAAAGGAAAATAAATTTGCTGAAGAGGCTTTTGAGGAAGATAGGCCGTGGACTATGGTCGCATCAAGATTCAAGACATAAAAAGAATAACATAGCTAAGCTAAAGCCCACCCCATCTAATATGAGAAGCAATAGGAATCCAAACATTGTGGGTCAAAATATAGATGAAGAAAAAATTTTGCAAAACCCATGAATTCACAAAAACAAGCATAAACATTAAATGTCCTCTGCACGTGGGGGAATAACATCACACGACCAATAGGATTAAGCAACCAAGTACAAGACAAGCTGCCTGAGGCATATTAACCTAGGTTAGTGAAGAGCTTTCGAGATTGAAATAACCAATTAACTATGAATTTGTAGGAGTTAAGTATAGTACAAGAAGCAAACACCTAAGGAATAAACAATAGGGAATAAAGGAGAATAGGGACGAGAGGATAAGCACAAACCCTAGCAACTACAATATTAATAGAGAAGAACAGGCAAACTCTGACACACGTTAGGAACCCAAAGCAAACATTCTAAACAAAGCTACCATGAGGAGACATCCGAGGCACGAGATGGAGAAAATGAAACAACCTATGGAAGAATACCAACCTCAAACTTGATTTCTACACAACATATCTAGCCCATTGAACTTATTTCTACCACAACCACAGAGAGATATAGAAAGCCTAAACCAGGATAGACCAACCACAAAGTTTCTTCCCAATTTTTCTTGTACCCACCCTTGGCAAATTCTAGCATATATTATCTTCTTTGGGGAATTACTGAGGCCACTAAGGGCATGGGATATACATTGTATGGGTCTATTCAAATTCCAAATCCCTCATTCGAACATACTAGAAAGAATTTTAGGAACATTAGGGCTAAAAGTCACCGTGTCATTTTAGAAGAACTATATCGCCTGTGTCCAGCCCATCAAATAGTTTCAAAAGATAAAGATCACATCCCTTATCAACACTTGCTAGGGGGTGCAAATAATCAGAGCTATGATGAGGCTAGAATTAATGGAAGATGAGAAGAAGGCTTTGAGGCAATTGCAAAGGGATCAAGAAGAAGATAAAAGTGAGCAATTATCTGGCCCAAGACTTAGAAGCCCAGGGACTAAGGCCACTACGAACATGGGATATACATTGTATGGTTCCAAATCTCTCATTCAGACATATTAGAGAGAATTTTAGGAATACTTAGGGCTAGAAGTCATCGTGTCATTTTAGAAGAACTTTGTAGCCTATGTCTAGTCCACGAAAGAGTTTCAAAAGATAAAGATCACATGCTTTATCAATACTTGCAAGGGCATTCAAATTATCAGAGCTATGATGAGGTCAAAATTCATGGAAGATGAGAAGGAGATATGTCAGGCCATTGCAAGGGGTCCAAGGACTAACCCTAAGTCTATTGCTAACTTTAGAAGACACAAAATAATGGGTAAAGGTAGGTAGTAGCAAGGCCAATAGTGAAGTCAAATATTTGTATTTGAAATGTAAGGGGAAGCATCTTAGAAAACTGTTACATTTACCTTATGGATTTAGCAGTTGTTCAAGGGCCACAACATTATGATTATAATTGAAGCCCTTAAGGTAGAGAGTTGCATTACTAACATAGTCAAGAAGTTGGGTTTTAATGGCTTCAAAATTGTTAAGGGCATAGCTAGGAGAAGAGATATCTGGCACCTTAGGAAGAATCCCGTGATTGAAATTGATTTTCTGTCGACAAACCCTTGTCTTCTTCTTTCCTCAGTCAACTAGGATTATAATGAGCTCAAGGTCTTGATTGGTGCTATGCACACTCCTAGTAATATGGAGGGAAAGCCTTGATCCTTGGGAAATCTCAGGAATGGAAACCTCCCTTACAATACCCCTGGTCAACTGTTGGAGACATCAACATAGTCACAAATACAAATGAGAAGAGAGGAGACAGGCCTTTTAATATTAATCTGTGCTTTTTTACATCTTGAATGAATTGATTATGCTACTTTTATTGATTTAGGCTTTAATAGTCCCTGTTTTACATGGATCAATGGTAAAGGGGGAGAAGAAAGCATCAAAAAGAAACATGACATGACTTTGGTAAATCCTTGCTGGCTTTAAGCCCGTCTAGAAACACAATTAAACCATCTACCTAGAGTTTTCTTTAACCATTGCCATATTTAAACTGATATTTGGAAAAAAACAAGAAAAATCACCATATCTCCTAGGAGGGAATAATAGTTTGGACTAGTCGCCCAAGATTTGAAAACTTTTGCAAGTATCGTTTGAACCCTAATGGTAAAAGTTGAAAATGTTAATAATTTTATCAATAAAACTACTATTTTGCACATGAATACTTTTAATAATATTAGCCAGAAAAGAAAGGAAATTTTAAGGCTAGATTAAAGGATATCTAAAGAACTCTTTCTGTTGGAGTAAGTAAAAAACTTTAAGGATCTTGGTGAACCACTAATTAATTTTATAACATTTTCTTAAAAAAGAGAAGAGCATGTCGTCGCAAAGGGCTAAAGATGATAATATGCTATACAGAAATCTTATTACAAAATTTTGCCTTATGCTTGTTAAAGTAAGACAAAATAGGAAGGTGATCAAAAAACCACTAGGGATCAACAAGAAAACTGGATCTATGATTTTTATAAAAAAAAGATTATAAATGACCTTCTAGTGCATTGGCATCATTTTTTTCAACACAAAGAAAGATAAAAGTGAACTTAAATAGAGGGATTTTGATGCTAATTCTATTTAGTAGAATACTAGTAAAGATGATAACTTTATTTCAAATGAAGTCTTTACAAGCACCTTGTCCTGATAGGGTTCAAACACATTTTTAATAAGAAATATTGGGTTTGGGAGTATAAGTCAATTGTCAAAGGTTGAAGAGGTTTTGAATAGAGTTGGGAAAAGTTGACCCAACACGATTATCGATCCGAAAATGGCATGAAGTTAAATGGGTTTGGGTATAAAATTTTCGTTCAACCCATTTAATTAAATGGGTTAGGTCCAGGTCGAGATTCTTGATATAAAAAAGTACTCATTTAACCCGTTTAATTAAATAGGTTAAATGAGTCAACTCATTTTCCCATTTGACATTTATCCATTTACCTTTTTATTGTCTAATGAAGAATACAAAATCTTAAAAATTGTAAATTATGATGAATCGGGGGAGTTTTAGAGTAATTGTTTAATTAATGCGATATGTAAATTTAATTTTTAACATTATATAATTATGTATTAGTTGAAAATATTAAATATGTAAATGGGTAATTAGGAGACTGAATTCGGCCTGTTTATCTTAAACGGATTAAACGGGTCAACCCGTTTAAAAACTAAATGGGTATAGGTCAAGATTTTTCAAACCGCTTAATAAACGGGTCAGGTTCAGGTTGAGAAATGCTCAATCCGTTTAAGTTCAACCCGAACACAAATCCGATCCGATCTGATATGTTATCCAGCTCTAGTTTTGAATAACCCTAGTAAAATCAATGAGTTACTAAGACCATCATATGCTTTGTTCTTTAAAAAAAAAAAAAGGCCTGGAGGGTGCTATCGACTTTAGGCCCATAAGCCTTTGCAATACGAACTAGAAATTAATTATAGAATTTATGGCTAATAATAATACAGACTTTCTTCCAAACATTATTAACCTAGCTCAAGCTTGCTTTTTGCCAGGAATGACTATACATAAAACATATCCTAATTGTGAAGGAAACAATTTACTAAATTAAAGTTAGTAAAATACGATTTCAGACTAAATGCTTAAAATGCGGTACACTTCTTAATTTTATACGATAGCTTTTTATTCCGCAATATTAGTACTAGTATATATATTGACTATTTTTGAATATATTAAATAGTATTTGTTTTTAATATAGAGGTTCACCCCTTTTTAAAAAAATGGATAATTCGTTATTAAACATTTAATTTGATTTAAGTTTAAAAAATCCTTTTTATTCAATAGTCTCCTTTGAAAACCGATATAATATTTTGTTGTCAACAACAAAAGAAGTGGATTATATTAGAGAAGAATCAACAGAATTACACATCATTTGTGATGTGTATTTTAGTAGTTTTACAAACCTGACTTGCTTGCAAGTGTACAAGGTGATTGTAGTAAAACAAGTATTTTCGGCTCGTATCCCATGCAAAATGAAAGTACTTTTGAATTTAGTCTTCCCAACCAATTATCAGAATTAATTCAGATGAGGAGATTAACAACAGCAAAAAAATGAAAATAAGAGAGAAATAAACGTTAATCAATAAGCATAAGGGAGACCAATTTGGAGATACCCTAGGATTTTGGCTTCACTAAGAGCTTTAAAATTGATATACTAAATTCAACTGGGATTTAATTAGCCTCTTTAAAGCTCTCAAGCTGGAAGCTTAAGGCTCAACAGGCAAGAAAATTGAATTATAGCCATTAATAAACAAACTCAATTAGTTGTTAGCATGAATTATCCAAGTTAGACATAACTCATCTAATTCGTAGCATTGTTTGATGAATTAATAACCAAAATTTTTAGCACAATTGCACAATTATTATATTCGCCCCAAAGTCCAATATAAATGAGATAGCAAATCAATCAATTGTAAAACAACATGTATAAACAATCAAAATAACTTGTATAATAAATTAAAAGTGACTAACTCAAAATTATGCAATAATAAGAGATAATAATATTAACCCCAAAAGAAATTAGTAAAATCAATAGATTAAATAAAGAATCTATGTCAATCCTAGATAAACAACCTAGTTGATAATAGGTAGAGAAAATACCATTGAAATTAAACAAGTCATATTTCAATTGATGTTTTAAGGAATCAACCTCTCTATGGGTAGGAATACTGGTAGGGGTAAGGTTGCTTACAATTGAATTTCCCCAAATCCCGCAAAAGCGGGACCCACACTAGGAGTTGTTGTTGTTGTTGTTGTTGTATATTTCAATTGATAGTATATTTCAATCCCTATGGCCAAATTTTAATATTTTTGTTACACAAGATTAGCATAATCAAAGATCATAGTCTCTAATTAGACTCACAAATGAGATGAAAGAAAAGAGAAAAATAGCCAAAACAGCTTATTTTCTTTTAATAATCTAAACGCAAATGATTTCATCTAGTTACAAACTCTTTCTAATACTGAAAAATGGGGGTACCAAAAGAATGGAGTGACAAAATTGGATGCCTCTGGGTATTGCCTTTCGGTCTCTATTTATAGTGACCCCATCCCCGCTTTTTCTCCAATTTTCATGGAGCATGGCTATTTTATCCCATAAAAATTGCCTAGTAAAATGCATTGGATTGGATTACCAAGTTAAAGTCGTTACTCACATTACAGATGTGATTTGAGTGGGAAAAATACCATCACGTGGGGCCCACACAAAGACTGAGAAGAGAGAATGAAGTTTTTGGAACTGCAAGTCTGCAAGTCTCATGTTGCCGGCGTACGTGGTGCATGGAGGGCCAGGATTGGAACAGAGTGAAAGAGAGAAGCGGGCTGACTTTACTTGTTGCTATACTAGGTCGATTAAGAAGGCAATCAGTGGACCGCGTCCTGACAGGAAGAATAGGCCCATTTGGCTACCCTCATTTAACTGAGAGAGAGAAAGAGAGATAAAAGAATCGGCGCTAGGCCAGGATAAGTTCAGGGTGATAGCCCAAACAGCCACAACTGAGAAAAAGAACAGGCCCATGCGTGCTGGGATAAGAGATGAGTTGTGAGACTTGCCGCTGGACTAGGAGCTGATAAACTGGCGTACTTGGGCTAGGCAGGTTTTTTCATGTGGATTGAGCATGATGCTGTGCGGGATTGCTACTGTTAAACTGTCCAATGAATTGGCCTACGAATTGAGCTTTGACAAATCATGCCCAAATTCTGTCTTGATCGAGTTTATGCTTGAATTTGTATCTTGTTCATTACCTTCAATGACATGAAATGTGTTTTGTTTTACTTGAAGTACATCTCAAAGACTCTAGAAATAGGTAAAATTGGAGTAAAATTACACATACAAATATGAGTTATCAATTTGTCGCTAATTCCATAATAGAATCCAGCGCCCCTCGCCGTAAACCCTTTCCTGAAGATTGAACGATTGGAAATGGACAGTGGCATGAGCAATTGAATTACCTCACATCTAGGAATGACAGTATAGTCCAAATTCGATGCAAATCCGATACGATCTGAGTTAAAATTATCCGATTCGAATCCAATAAAAAATAATCTGATTCGGAGTCCGATAAAAATAATCCGAATTCGACTCTGATCCAAGCGGATTTGGAGAAGAGTCCAGTCACTCTAATTAACATCCGATCCTACATCTTTTTTTAATAATTTTAACTTTTTTTGAAGATAGAAAAATCCTAATATGATGACCCTAAAAAAACTTATATAAGGTCAGCACTCTATGTGCGGTACTCTCTTCTTTCTTAGCTAATTTCCTCTTCTCTCCCGATTTTTTTTCTCACTCTCTCATCTTTATCAATCAAAATTGTACTTTCTCTTTTTCCTTTTAACTGTTGTACTATTATCTATCCCTTTATTTTAAAGTGAATTTGCATTCTCTTTTTCCAATAATTTTTTACTTTAACACATTGAAATGTTTAATATAAAAAATTATTTGATATTAAAAAGGTATTTAATATTGCACTAACAAGTGAACAAAAACAAGGTTGGAAATAAAATTGTGCAAATATTGAATAAAAATATATAATCGGATTATATCTGATGATATCCAGATTTAATCCGATCCGAAATCAATCCAAATCCGATTTAACATTCGATCTGATAGAGTCGGATTTAGATTGGATTTTCAAATCCGATTATTCATTGGATCGGATTTGGATGTTTATACATCCGATCTGAATCTGACCCGTTACCATCCCTACTCACATCCTAACAAAAGCCTAAGAAATAAACTCAAAATTGGCTAAAACTTGAAGTATGTCAAAATTTTTTTTTAAAAAAAAAAACTAAAACTAAACTACGCTTCTCCTTGGCTTATAGCTGGTCAATGAGAGAGAGACAATCACCCTCCACCACCAACCTTGTGAACCCCTGCAGAGCCGTCTTTGTAAGGGAAAAAAGCCATGCCCGAGCCTCCTCAAGTTCAGCTCTGTGGAACCCCTGGTCTAGTTTCATGCCCTCCGAGATGACACTTTACAAGTAGGGATGGCAATAGATCGGGTCTAGATTGGGTCCACTAAGATCCAGATCTAGATTCATTTTATAGACCTGGATCAGATCCGATCTAAATTTGAAAAGTCTATAAAATCTGGATCTAGATCTGGATCCTTTGGATCTAAAGTGTTTAGTGGGTCCTTAATGGGTCCTGCTATTTTGAGTCGCTTTTTTTCACTTTCTCATTTTTCAAAGTACATACATAAAATTTTGTCATCTAATTAACTTTACCACCATAACATATAGCAAAATATTGAATTATAAGTAGAAATTACTACCACTATTCTCCATTAAGTCACTAAATATAAGCCAAATAAGTTGTCTAGTATCTATACATACTCTATCAATTACCAAACCTCGGTCTACAAGCTGAAAACAAATTATAAAGTCCATAATACCAAAGGCTCAAAACATGACGAAGTTGTAGCGTCGGCCGTCAAGGTGTACGATGATGACCGGTGCCGAAGGACGACGACCAGTGGAGCCATGGAGGGGAGACGGCAGGTGCGAATTGTAGACTAAGTGGCTGACTGACTGAGAATTTTGAGAGTGATAGATGGAGAGTGAGAGTAAGGGTCTAAGGGAGACAAAAATCGCAAAACGCAGAAGGCCAAAAAACCCTAGGAAAAATACAATGCACAGTAAAGAAAAAAAGAGTCTGTATTCGGGTCCAGGGTCGGGTCTAGGTCTCAAAGTCTCAAATCTAAGGTCGGGTCTGGGTCTCAAAATCTCAGATCCAGATCCAGATCCAACCCAGATCTAATAGGACCCTGATCCTCTAAAAATCCAACGGGTCTAAATTTTTAGGATCCAGGTCCTTAAAAATGGAGCAGGTCTGATGGATCTGGATCGGGTCTAGGATCCACTGCCATCCTTACATACAAGGTGATGTTGAATGACAAACTCCCATCCTCTCCCTTCAGACCCAACCCCTCCAACATCAAAGTTCAACTTGAAAACACCAAAATTCAGGGAACCCAGCTAACGCTCCTACCATAGGCGGAGCCATGTTGGGGCAAGGGGGGTCAATTAACCCCCCGACTTTTTGGAAAAAAAAATTATATGAGGGATATTTTTGTGGATAAGAAAAATAGATATATATTAATTAGTTCATAAGTGCACATCATAGGAGTGCACAGCAGGGTGGTGGTTGCCCCTTACTTTGGGTGGGAAGTCCCTAATTCGACTCTTTGTTCCGCCTTTTCTGTTTTTTTTTTGAAAGTGCCCTTTAATTTTCCCAATCTCGCCCCCGTACTTAGAATCCAGGCTCCGCTAGTGGCTCCTACTCTCAGCAACAGCGTCAGGTCTTTCCCTAAGCACATGATAGTTGTTGATGAAGCTCACAGGCCCTGCAACTAAGAACACCCCTATTCAAATCTTTCTTCCTAAAAATAAATCTATTACAAGCATTCCAACATTCCCACATAGCCCCTATAAAATCCACTGTTTTTCCTTGGTCAAGAGAACTAGTTGCATGTTCCAAAAAGTCCAAGGTCATGGTCAAATCACTCCGCCATAACCTTTCACCAAAATCACTCATTATCCAAACTTCCATAGCAAAAGGACAAGAAAAGAGTATATGGATATCCAAGTCTTCCAAAGCACTGCATATGTCACACTTCATACTAAAGCTCGGAATTCTTTTAGCAAGATTTACCTTGTTAGCCAGCCCCTGCACACCTACTTTCCAGCCAAAGAGTTTGATTTTGGGTAGAACTTAGAGCCACCAAATAGTCTTCCAAATTTTACGGCAACCCTCATTTCTCAACGGATAGCCAAACTTCTTAGAGACCTTACCATGTGGTAAGCAGATTTTACTCTAAACTCACCCTGCTTACCCTAAACTCACCTATGGAATTAAAGTGTCACATGAGCTTATCATTTGGCCTTGAATCGCAAAGAGAAATTCAGAAAATGTAATTGACATCACAAAGAAGAAACAATTCACGGATAATTTCCTCTCGCCACACCCCATTAGCCCTATTAATTAGTTGGGCAGTAGTGCCATGAATGTCCACCTGAATATTGGGATGAATGGGTTTAGAGGAAAGGGTGTAGGAATCCAACATGAGGTCCACATCCTAATACTAGGGGTGTGGAGCACCGGTTAACTGGAGTTTCAGTTAACTGAAAATCGTTTAACTGGTTTTTTGGTTCAAAAAAATTCTATACCGTACTCGAACTGAAAATTTTGGTTATCCGTTTTTCGATTAACCAAAATTTTCAGTTCGTCCAAAACCCGAACTGTAACCGAACCAAGAAAGTCAATTAACCAGTTTTTCAGTTCAATTAACCGATTTTTTGGTTCGGTTATTGGTTAAATGTTCACAAATAATTAAAAAACGTATACTTTCTTACCTAAATTTTTTATTTTTTTATGTTAAAGTTTTTTGCATAAAAATTAAACTTTGGTTGTAAATAATAAAAAAAGTGCACTTTTTTACCTAAATTTCTAACTTTTTATGTATACTTTTTTAAAAAAAATTATTTTTAGTTCGGTTAACTAACCAAATTTTCAAATCATTCGAACCATAACCGAATTAAAAATAAAAAATTTTTTTGGGTTCGGTTATTTTAAAAAATTTGTTTGGTTAACTTGTTTTTTTGGTTCGATTTTTTTAGTTTCGTTTTCGCTTTTAGCATTTTTTGCACACCCTTAGCCAATACCATCGCCACCGCCTAAAACCACCTCGAGCCTCTAACAATTATCTCATGCACTCCTCATATACCAAGCCATGTCGAACGAGGCTTACAGCCTAATCCAGTGTGTAACGCGTCCTTACACAGGTAACATTGAGCCCTCAAGAGTTTTGCCACGAAAGTCTAATCATCCTTCACTAAATGCCAAAGCTACTTGGCGAGTAAAACGTCATTAAAAGCCTCAACATCACGAAACCCTAGACTACTATCCTCCTTATTAGATAACGAAAGATTTTAATCCAATGCATTTTCAAACTTCTAGGATCATTACCCCACCATAGTTGATTAATAAGGGACTAAAGAGAGTTACAAAAGTCCTCGGAGAATTTAAAAACACTCACAGCGTAGGTCGGGATAGTTTGGGCAACAACCTTTATAAGCACTTCCTAGCCTGCCCAGGACACAACTTATCCATTCAACTAGACAAACGCGTGATGATTCAATCCTTAATAAGATCAAAGCCTTCTTCTTAGGGCATCTACATATATAAGAGGGAAGGCCCAAATATTTATCCTATGGTGGGACCTCTTTAAGATCCAGTTCCAGAAGGACCTTATCCTTCCACTGTTGCACCACTCCCTTAGTAAAGACCACTTGCTCCCTGACGCTACCTTGTACCTTCTCAGAGCATCTTTGACAACATGGGCTTATTCTTTATTAGCGTCACAAACAAAATATGGAGTCATCTACAAAGAGCAAGTGTGAGAAACTAGGTTGATCATTAAAGATCATATGGCCTTGGATGATACCCTCATACTTAGCATGTCTCAACAACCTAATCAACCCCTTAGTAATAGAAAGAAATTGGTAAGGTAACATAGGATATCCCTGCTGAAGGCCCTATGAGGGATACACTAAGCCTCTAAGTGAACCATTAATAATGAAGGAAAAAGAAGTAGACTCATCATAACTCTCCCCATATCCACCCATTTCCCACTAAAGGCGCATTTCATCATGATTCAACGTAGAAAACTCCACTCCACATGATCATACACTTTGCTCATATTAAATTTGACAGCTATTGACCCATTACGACAATATTGATTCATCATGGAATGAAAAACTTTATAGGAAATCAAGATATTATTGGTAATGAGTCAACATAGTGTGAATGTACCTCATGTCTCAGAGATGATCTAGGGAAGAATATTTTTTGAGTTGTTGTGAAATTAACTTCGTAGGCAACTTGTAAACTATATTATAAAGGCTAATAGGTCTTAAATCAATCAACCGTGCAGGATTATGAGTCTTAGGAATTAGCATAATATCAATATGATTTATCCTTGGGAGAACGCTCTGGCCATGCAAAATATCTAAGGCAACCTTCACAACATCAACCCCCATCTCATCCTAATAATGCTGAAAAAATAATAGATTCAAACCATCAAGACCAGGCACCTTGTTTGGATGCATCTGCTGTAAGCCTGCAAAGCTGTATAAATGTCATCTGCACTATAAGGAGTGTGCAATCAAATATTCATTGCGTCAGTAACCTTGGGTTGGACACAACCTAACACCTCATCATACCTTCTAGAACCCTTTGAAGAGAAAAAGTCCAGCAAAATACATGGAAACCTCATGCTTAATCTCTAACTCACCCTCGGCCCATGAACTGTTATCCCTCTCCAATTTGCTGATTGCATTAGTCATCGTTTGCATACTGGCTGGAACATGAAACCATCAGGTGTTAGAGTTGAATGCTTTACAAAATCAACTTTAGCCCACTGGGCCTGGAAATTCTGCTCATTCCTCCACCAACTACTAATCTCCTTGAGTATATTGCATATTGCAGAGATGTCCTTATCTCTCTTGAGTAGTTGTTCTAGCTTGATAATATTAGCTTTTGCATCTTCAAAGGCCTCATCATGCCATTTTAATAGCCCTTGTGCACAGGATCAAATTTTTAGCTCCAAGTTTTTCCATGAATTCACTGCATCTACCTCATTCCAAACCTTAACATCCATATCCCTACATCTGTCATCACTAATCCATATATCCTCAAACTTAAATTGCTTCAAGCAAACTGGCCATAAAGTTTTAATAACAGATGAAGATGATTAGAGATATCATCACCCAGGTGAAATGTAATGCCCCGATATCCATTCATGTTTAATTAATTTTAATTTTTGCATTATGCATATAATTATGATGATGCGGAGCAGTAAGACGCCCATTTTCTCCCTTCTATGACTAAGCAGAGCAATGCACAATTTAAAGAATTGTGATGTTGCAGATATTTCTTTTTGAAGTTTATGAAATAATAAACTATTATATGAAGAAATGAACTTTGCTATTAACGTGCGTTGCAATAGACAAAGTCAGGAATTTACCAAAGTACAATAATGTCTTCACAGTTAAGAAAAGTAAAAAGAAACCCGGCAACGAATCAGTGCCGGCCAAGTGGGTGGCCCATGTTTGCACACATGTTAGATATTTCATTTTTGAATAAGCTTGGATTAATGATGACAAGGCTAAGTGCTTATCAAAAAGAAAAATGGCAAAAGGAAAAGATGGAAATTAGCTATGGTTTTTGCTATTTAAGGCAAGGAGAAGGCTCAAGATAACAAGCCACCTTTTCATCTTCTCAAAGCAAGAAACACACACAGAACAAACCACATAAAAAAAAAGGAAGAGAATAGGGAGCATGAGGCAGCCTAAAACTAAGGTAAAATTGCTCCATCTTTCCTCTATTTGAGTTGGATTTCTTAAAAATTTATGCTAGTTCTTTTGAATCAAAGTTTAATTGGGTCAATTGATTGTGTAAATTGTGGAATCCTTGAAGAAATTAAATTAGGATGTATGTGGGGATGATTTGTATAAATTTTTGAAGAAATCTAGTTCATTTAGATGTTAGAGGAGTTTACAAAAATTGGGTGCACATATGGATTTATGGATATTTAGGCTATGAACAAGGTGAGAAGTAATGATTGAAATTCTTAAGAAGGTTTTCAAATAATTATTTTGATTATGTGATATTAGTAATAAAATTAAGGTAGTGTTGAGGAGATGATAAAATCAAGTATAAGATGTGCCTCATAAGTTAAGGAAGGAGAATATTTGCTTAAATAACGGCGAGATGTAGTTTCATGTGTAAATAAGGTCTTGTGAAATGCGTAGCTAGTTCAGGGCAAGTTACTTGAAGGAAGGGAGTTGACTTCTTGAATTGAACATTAAGGGGAGGTGATTATGACTTAGGTTAAGTAATGCAAGCACACCACGAAGTTAGACCATTGGGTTAAATGTTTGAGTTATGAGAACTCATATGTCCATGAGAAAAGGTTTAAGATTAATTTGTGGAGGCAAATCATAGTCATAGGCTCAAAAAGCAATGAGTTTGAGTTGTTTTGGGCTAAGATTGATCACATGGGAGATTGAGTTATTTAGGCAATTAACTAAAAGTCATAAGTTGAATGATTGCTAGCAAAACCTAAACTTATGTTAGCAATCTTCCCCTTAATCATAGGACCATACTAAGGCACCAAAAGTTTTGTAAGGATCAACGTGGTTGAGAAGTTGAAAAGGCGTTAAAGGTACACTATTGCTTATACCCTTCAAAAACATTTAAAATTTTACTAATTAATGTTAAGCAATTTTTACTCGGCTATTGGAATCCTTTAGGACCCATTTTAGTGTTCATTGATTAATGAGCCATGTTCAATATTAATTGTTTATAGCATCTGATAGCAGAATTTAGTGTTTGGACCCTTCCCATTAAACGAAAAATTCATAGTTCATTGTTATTAATATCATGGCTACTATTTATAGATGTGGATCCTGATCCAAGCCGAAGAGATTATTAATAATCGTTTATTTAAACCAATGCTTCTCACATTAGGTTTGGAAAGCATTGTTTAAATATTGCGCGCACACTTATTGTCTCCTTGTATAAAGTATTTAACTGTACTTAGGTAGCGTACTGAGCTCTCACTCATTTATCTACTATTTTGCTATTTTTGTGAATTGGTTTTAGGGAAGGAGAAACAAGTTCTGGCTAGGCAGACACCAACAGAGACTAAGGGCCATGGGGATGTGGGCCAAGGCAGCGAGCATTAACTGTGTTTCTCTGTTGTTTATTTTTGGGGGCTTGTGAATCCATATGTAGTATAAATCTTATTTTAGATAAGGATAACCCTCATTAGGGGGGTGTCTATTTTGTAGTTAATGGCAACCCAAAACCCATGAAATGTGAATGTTGTTTTACAGCCAATGGATACTTTCATCCAGTTGATTTAAATGCATAGATGCAGCCCCGTCCCTTACGGGACGACGGTAATGCCCTGAGCTTGGTAACGTCTCCACTGGCTCATTTTGTGTAAGTACGCATAGTTAACAGAAGGTTAAGCTGGGGCGCTACATGAAAGACTTCAGCCTCTAAGAATAGCAAAGACCACTCCATGGAGCCATACAACTTATCTAGCCTCTCCTCAACTACAACTGCAGGGTTCCTTCTATTCTTCCAAGTGCAGTCATAACTATTATGACCTAAATCATATAAGCCGCAATTGTCCAACATCTTACAGAACACATGCAACATATTTTGGCTCTTGACCGTACCCCCTTTCTTTTCAAAATTGTAAAGGACTTCATTAAGACCTCCCCCTCCCCCCAAATAAGCCAATAAAGATCAAAATGAGCTGTAAGGTCATGTAGCATCTCACAGTCTTCAACTTAGCATTATTCTCCAGCCACCTATAAATTCCAATAAAACACCCAAATGAGTCCACCCCTGGCTCTTGACTCCGGGCATCAATACGATTAAAATAGTTTTGACAAAAGACTCACTTTGAGTGATTTATCCCATAACAAAGTCAAGTCGACAACTTGCCTCTTACTATCCCAGTAAACACCTTCGAAAGAGCTCAACCTATTCTTAGTAATTGTCATCTCCTACCAGACAGTGTGGTCTTTCAAAGAAAGATTGCACTCAGTGATTTTATTTGTAGTAGTTTATGAAGATAATCGACTATAGTATGATCACCAAGCCCCCTATAGTTAAGACAAAAAATACTTATTATACAAGGCAGGATTGCAATGCGACCTCCTCCTCTCGTCATGTTTTACCGTACTAGAATAGGGGATCACCACTCTGACTTTTTCCAAGTCCTAAGCAGTGGTACAAATATCCAACTTATGCTTAAGTGCCTTCTATTCCAGAACGACTAACTCTGCCTCATCAATCAGCATATTATACACTTCCTTCTTCAACTCCTCCTTCCCTTTCCCCTTCCCAATGTTCAGAGAAATAGGTGCATCATCAAAAGCAAGCTTCTTCCTAAGTTTCCCCTCCTCCTTGTTACGAAAAGCTTGGATCAGTCTTCCCTCCTCCATTAGTTCAATTTCAGTATTCCTCCCCCTCAATATCAATGGTAAGGCCCACAACTATCCACTATACTGTAACTTTGATTTACGAATTATGTCATCAAATGTGTCATAGTATTTGTACGCATGTTCAAATGTACCACAAGCATTACAGAAGTTGGGTAATTTAACATACTTAAAATGAATCCAGATGAGTTCACCTCTAACTTGAATCTAGACTCCCCTCCTTAAGGCTTTCATTACACAAACATCTACATTAAAATTCAAAGCTTTCCCACCCTACAAAGTGTAGTATGATCACACCCTACAAACTTGCAGGCCTTCAACCCCAACAGTTATGCAAAAGTAGTCATCTGCCTCAATCTTGGCATCATAGGCTTTAACCCACAAACTAGCCATAGTGAACTCAAGTTTTGATGGCTGTTCAAGCCTAGTCATCTATTTCAGTAGTAGAATATTCCCATCGAACAACCATGGTTCTTTCTCCACCACATAAGTTTTGTCAGCATTTGAAAAAAAGGAAAACAAACATATTGATATCCAACTCATTAAATACAATGTCTTTCAAAAGTTTTCAGATGTTCTTGACAACCATCTTTAGAGCGCCAACATCGAATGAGTTTGTGGTCAATACTTTCTCCAACAGACACAAAGCTATCTGCTCGGTCTTCTCCTTAGGGACTTCTGCTTCACAAAGTATAATCTCTTCTTCATCTTTTGTGAGATTTGGCTTCTTTCAATCTAACTCTAACCCTGCCACTAATGATAAAGCTTCACAACTTCTCCCACATGCAACAATTAAGGTTAGTAGTAGGAAACCCTACTATTGCCCATAGTGAGAAGAAGCAAGTAGAAAAATGAGAAAAACAACAGCTTAGTTGTCAAAAAATCACTACAACAAGGAGAGCACCAATAAATAAGTAAATCCTATAGAAATTGCGGATAGAAAACTCTCACAGGTCTATGGTTCCTTTCGCCCCAAGGTCGAAGAGAATTAGTTGAGAATCACATACCTACACAAACCCCACTCTAGTATAACATTTTTAAATGCATAACATGCTTATTATGTACTGTCGATCGCATTATTTGCAAATTTACTAACAGTGTGTTAGATTGCCTAAGCTAAGAGAAAGAATCTTATGGCTATTAAAATTGAGCTCTGTAAGCTCATGATTCCTTTGAGTGAGAATTTATTTGTGATACCTTCAAATAGCTAAAGTTTCGGTACTGTTTAACTAGATTAATCATAGCATTGGTCACCACTACTTAGTTCTAAATTTTATGAATGATCAAGCAAGTAATTCCTTTTGTCCTAGTAGAGGTTTAGGGAAGGGGACCCTCTCTCTCCATACCTAATTGTACTTTGTACGGAAAGGTTATCTAGGGATATTGGAAAAGCTATGGGTGAGGGTAATTGAAAAACAATCAAAGTTAA
>NCQV01082514.1:0-15135 GCA_002740545.1 Lophocereus schottii
AACTACCTACGATAAGCAAACGCTAGAATGCTGCAATGAAGGAGGCTGCTGTAGAGCTTCGCCAGTCTTGTATTATAAGTGATAGTCATTAATAACAATAGACATGTTATACTGATGACAATATATGAGTTAAAAATGTACAGAATACCCGGTGTTAGTGTGAGTAATATTCCTGCTAATAGATGTATTTTCTAATGATCTTTATAAGTAATATTAGTGACCAAAAGTTATAAAATTAGTGATCAGTACGACTCAGATTAGTATGTAGTTGAACTCCATCTCTCCTTTTTTTTGCTCCATCAATTAGAGTTTAGTTTTTGTGTGGGATAGTAATATTATTACTTATCTAAAAGCATAAAATTTAGTTAACCAGTGCTTATAATTCTATGCATATAAATTCAGTGATCAAAAAGAATGTTGTTAGTGAAAAATAAGAATCTAATGATCACTAAGTAAACAATGAGGGACTTCTGGGGAATGATCAGTGAGTAATATATGTGCTCACTAATATTGTATCTACTGATCACTAATCTTATATCTGTTGATCAGCAGATATGTGTTTAATATTGATCACCATATTAGAAGCGATTAGATCCTAAGGTACTACTAAAAAAATCATTGAACACTGAGTTACTTGATCACTGATCTAGAACTAACGGATCACAAAACACATGTCTACTGATCACCAAATAAACAAGGAGATAACTCTATGCTGTTAGGAAGGAGTAACATTTGTGATCACTAATGTCATGCTTATTGATCACCAACAATATGCCTATTAATCACTAAAATTACATGTATAGAATAATAAGCACCGATGGAACCAATAAACAATATTATAAAAGGAGATAATTCTATGCTGTTAGGAAGGAGTAACATCAGTGATCACTAATTTTATGCCTATTGATCATTAACATCACGCCTATTGATTACCCAAATTACATGCATATAATTATAAGCATAGGCTGAACTGGTAAACAATATTAAAACTAGTGATCACTCATTTTATGCTTATAGATCACTAATACCTTTGGCCTAAATGTATGTGTACGTGTTACACAAAGAAGAATGTAAAAAACCTTAGAAAGGGGCTCATGCCCTTAGGAAACGGAGGAAAGTTCTCATTAAAATTACGACTAAGTACATGACCATACTACAAAAAGAAAAGAAGTACAATGAAAAAAGGAGTGAGATACAAAAGAGCCCTATGCCTATTCCTCATCACTCAAAGGGGGAGGGGCATTGGTCAGCTTCAAGTCCTCTTTGAGCTGCCCACCGGTGCAGGCGTTACAATCAGATTGACGAGATGGGGAATCTGAGCTCTCTAGAGCCTTTCCTCGATTCCCCACAGCCAGGAATCAATAACAGCCCAGTTTAGACCTCACAGAACTGACATCATAGTGTCAACTGCGACCCTGCTCGAGAGTCCCAGCTCCGCAACATCATTGAGCACCATGGCATAAAAAATAGCCTGCGTCATCTCGCGAATGCGGGAGTTGTGAGCGTTCTCTGCCGCCACATGAAGGTTAAAGTTAGGGCAAAGACCGTGGTGGTTCTCAGGAAGCAAACTAGGTTGGAGAGAAGAGGAATCCCTTAAAGACCAAAGGAACTTTTCCCTAACATATTCTGCCACCAGCTCGGTGCTGAGGAAGCTAGGAAATATGATGGGTCTTCTCTTTCTCTCTCTCTCTCTCTCTGTCTCTCTCTTTTTCTCTCTCTCTCTCTCTCTCTACCACCCTCGTTCTCTCTCTTACTATAAGACTTGAGAGGATTAGTTAAGCGGTGCCCCACGAAGGATTTTACCCCACCTTGAGCTGGGCACGCAAAGGGTAGCACATGTCCCAAAGAGGCAGGAAAATGAGAGCGTTCACTTTTTTTTGCATTTTGTTAGGATCTAATCCCTTACAACATAAAGCAACAAGTGGTCATCAGTATATTTATGATTTGTGATCAGTATAGTTAACTAATCCTCTTAACTTTTGCATTTTGCTGGGATCTAATCCCTCATAACTTAAAGTAACAAGTGGTCATCAGATCGTTACTGTCGATGGCAGTAACCCTAATTATTTTCCAGCTATAAGAGGTCATTAAACTTTGATAATGTTTATTATTGAGTTTGTACATAAACATAAATTTTAGTTTTTATATGGAATAGACATATTATTACTTATCTATAAGTATAAATTTTAGTTTTTATGTGGAACTCAATCTCTCCTTTTTTCCTTGAATAAGTTTAAATTTTCTAAGCAATAGACATATTGCTAGTTATTTATAAGCATAAAATTCGTAATAAAATTTTATAATACTGCTTCACCCAGTGCTCATAATTCTATTCATGTAAATTCAGTGATCAACAAGAATGTTTTTAGCGATCAATAAGCATCAAATTAGTGATCGTTAATAATAATATCTAGTGATCAATAAGTATAAGATAAGTGATCATTAGGAATAATATTAGTGACCACTCACACATAACTCACTAATCATTCTGATATGTCCACTCGGTGATCACTACATAATATCTTTGGTAATCAAATAGACAAACTTTAGTGATTAATTCATGGAGTCATTAGATGAACAAATTTCTGAAATAATAAAAAATGTCATTGAAGATGTTCTAACTTTGAGTCTGTCCAGCAAAGAATTGGAAAGGTAGTGCTTATATTAACTTGCCTTTTTGTATAGTGATGATTTTCTGTTTAGTAAGAAAGTCAAAAAAACACATTCTAATTACAGTACGACTTCAAAATTTGCACACTAACTTTCCTTTTGTATTCTACAGTCCTAACATCCCTTTGGATTCAAAAGAAAGTGAGATACTAGATGATGAAAGAAGAGGTTCTACTAACAAAAGAATTAGTGTTGCTGGTGAAGGAAAAAGCATCGTTTCAAAGTGTTTTTCCGAAAAATCAGAAGTGTCGATGATGATGTAAATAAGTCTTATGAACAAGACAATTTGCATGACAACAAGGAATCAAAAGATCAATCCCCAGCTGATGAATAACAAAAAAAGAAAGGCAAGAGTGACACAAATGTTGAAAGCAGTGCAACACTGGAGAAGCTTCCATAAGAAGAACATCTCCTCAAGAACCCACTGAAAAGCCCAAAAAGAAGAAGAAGGCTGATAAGAAACAGAAGACTGACAGCAACAGCATTGAAGAGCTCAACTCTAAAAGGCATGCTGCACATGACAAGCAAATAGAGAAAGAAAAGGAAAAAGACGAACTTCCCAACCAACCTATGGACAAAGTTACTGAAAAGAGGAAGCCCAACAAAGACCCTGATGACACACCTTTAAGCAAGAAGGCAAAGAGGGACAAATTTCCTCTAGAATCAGGAAGGGATTACGAGCCTGCACAGAAAGGTGCAGCGAAAGGTGAGAACAACAAGAAGAGCAACGAGCATATTGCTTCCAAGAATGCTCCAAATGATGATGAAAGGCGTCAAAAATATGCTAAGCAGCCCGAACACAAGTAGAAACATCTTCAAAAGGCCCCCAGCAAACTAGAGAACAAGGAGAAGGGGGAAAAGACAGAACAACCAAAAAAGCGCAAGGCGAAGGAAAAGCCAGTAAATGACAGGCAATCAGACATGATGCAATGGTTATCGAACACTACAGTACGGAAAGGCCACGTATCTGTTGTGGAACCTTCCAACGTCTCAGATTTGGAAGAAAATGATCCGGCTTATGAGTGCGAAGAGGTTGATAATGAGAACGGCCAGATAGAGGTGCAAGAAGAGGTCGCCATTTGTCAACCTATAGAAGCCACCCAAAAGAGGAATAAGCCTTTGTTACAGTCCAAAGGCGACGGTGCTGCTTTGGTGCTAGTGAAAGTAACCAGCTCAGGAAGGAGCTTCAGATTATGTAGAAAGAGCAGACTTTAAAATCTGGGGAGGGTGATAGTGAAAAGAGATTGTACCAAAAGGCATTCATTACAAGAATGTCTACGCGTTCATTCTCATCTCTACTGGCACAGCTCAACAAAGCTCAAACTGAGGCGGTCAGATCAATGGGGTTCGCTTCCTTCCTAAAAGTTGATCTAAAGCATATCCCAGGGAAGTTTTCCAAGTGGCTGGTGAAGAGCTTTAATCCGTGCGCTGTGTGCTTCAGACTTCCAGACAGGCAGAAGTTTCCGATCACAGCATTCAGTGTGTATGCAACCCTGGTGTCCCTTTGTGGGGAACGAAAATAATCAAAATCACCGAGTCTTTGATAGGCGAAGAGTATGATGAGGTGCATGCTGCGTGGCTCAAGGAATGAAAACTCCAAAACAATGCCCCAAAACTCACTCAAATGCCAGAGTTCATTATGCCCGAAAAAGACAGGGGCGAGAGCTTCAAGAGGAACTTTATCATATACTTGGTGGGCTGCTTTTTCTGTGGACCGAAAAACCACTACTACAGCAAGTTAATCCTTAAATATGTCAAGTATCTGAGCTAGATTGCATCCCTAGGCTGGTGCCAGTTCGTACTGGATAAGCTGATCACCAGTGTCAGGCACTACGAGGATAGTACGGCTGTAAAAAGGGTGCATTTCGACGGTCCGCTCTTCTTCTTGATGGTCAGTTCTCCTATTTAACAATGCAGCCCTTGGTAAATTTTGTGATCAGTATAAGCAAACACAATGATCATGTAAAAAAAAAAAGTGAATCCTTAGTGATCAACAGTTACATGACTAAGAATTAATAACTTATGCTTTAGTGATCAATAAGTTATGCATCAGTCATCAAATGTAGATACCTGTGTAACTAACCTAATTCCCTCTACTAAGTATTTTTTTAATGTTTCTGTATTTGCTAATGCTATACTTAGACAGGGTTGTCTTCATGAAGAGAATTCCCTACAATGTCTACATGAGCTAATGAGCACATTAAGAAAAAGATAGAAGATGAGGACCGGAATGATGGTTTTGGGAGAGACAGTATTGAATTTCACCTGAATGTGCCACACCCAATAATGCATGGGCAACATCCTGCTGAAGACATCAAGAGTCTCATATTCAAGTACTATGCAAAACATGCTTATCTTTGTCACAAATGGTTTGAGAAACCCTTGTTAGTGATCAATACAGATGTGATTAATGATCTCCTTACTCATATTAGTGATCATTTTAGAATGGAATCCTTTTGTGCATTGTGACCAATAGAAGCAATACTGGTGATCAAAAGTTGCCCAATTAGTGATCAAAAACTGCCTAATTAGTGATCATTTTGGAATGGATTCTTTTTTCCCTTGTTGCTTAATTCAGAGTTTGTTTAGTAATTGAACATTATTGTCATGATTGGTTATCAAATGGGCATAGTGCTAGTGATAAAGTAGATATATCTTTTGTTCTTTCTACATGATGCTTAAAGTCTAATATGGTAAGATAATTATTTTTCAAAAAATATAGATAGCCATGTGGAGAAGGCTATTGGTAAGGAGACAATCAAGGAAGCATTTGATTTCCCACAACGACTAGAGGCTCAAATTAAAGATGCTAAAGAAATAAAGAAGATAGAATTTCAGGTAATAAATAACTCCCTTTATGCCCATTGCTTAGAGTTTCGTCGTTGTGTGTGAATGGCGATCAGTAATGTATGGTGATCAATACTTGTGTGATCATTAATTAAATATAGATGGAGATTACTAATCAGCCCTAACTTAATTTGAATTTATGTCTTCATATGGATTATATACTAACTGATCAGTAATCATTGTTTTAGTGATCATTGTCCATAACATTAGTAATAACTGAAAATCAATGTCTACTTACTTTATTTTTTGGTTGACGTTTATTGCAATTGTGTATAGTAATTTCTATAGACTGATAATTGGCATAAGATTGGTGATCAGATTACTTATTGCTCGAGCACTGCCTGTATTCGGACTGCTCTTTTGTTTGTGATCACTAGAGATGTTATATGTGATCAATTGGCATAAGATTGGTGATCGTATTACTTAGTGTTGAATTTTTTTTTCAACATTGCTTCTATTTCAGTTATTCTTTGGTTGGTGATCATTAGAGATGTTATTTATGATCCGTTTGCATATGATTGGTGATCATAATACTTGCTGTTTACTTTTTCTGTCGTGACTGGTTCTATGTCAATTTTTTATTTGAGTTTTAATAAATGCTCATGTTATCAGTGATCAAAAGTTATGCTTTTTTGGATAACTTTTCTGTTCACCACTTTTTATAATTCGATGATTGTTTAGTGAGTGAGTGATTAACAAGCACGCTATAACTGATCAGCCAACGTATGTATTTATTTATTTTTTTGAAATTGTAGAAAGATGTTAACAAAGCTATTTCTACCACGAAACAATTGGCATTGGCTTACAGAAACTTCACAACCGTCATGGATTGCATGTGCAACAAGTACGGTGAGAGTGAAGATCTTCGGAAGATACGGGATGAAGTGAGGGAAATGTTCGTCTCATTCTACAATGCTACTGCTCAAAAATCTCAGAGAGAAGCTCAGGGTTTCAACAATGATGTTATGAAGGAGGCTATTGTAGACCTTCAGAGTGCTCACGTGGAATTTCAAAATCTTCAACTGAAATAGAAAGCAAACAATGACCTCTGTGCTCCATCATTGAGCCCCATACTTCCACTTCACAAAGCAGATGATGAAGCTGAAATTTCGAGAGACACATTGGTTTTAGATGCCAGCATCATTGTTGAAAAGGAAGACCACCGTGAGGATGTGGTGCTAGATCAACCAAAGAGCATTACGAAGAAAGGTGATAGCATCCCTTAATACAGTCTAGGGCTGGGACTGATTTAGCTAGACAGCCAAAGTCCAGTCCCTCATACCACCTCTACCTGATCCAAGCACTATTGGGGTTAATGAAGATGATGGTGGTGAAGATGATAGTGATGGTGCTCCATTGATATTCCCATTGAGGAACACTTCTCAGGCGAATTGTAAGCTAAGTATAAAGAAACCAGCTGAGAAAAAGCCCAAAGAAGGTGATGAGCCTTCTTCTAAAAAGGTTGAGGTAAGGAAGCACAGTATCAAGATTGAAAAATCAAAACTGCACAGCAGTTAACTGGCTCAAAAGTACCATCTCCTCACGATGCCAAGGAGCTAGCAGAATAGAGCAAACAAGCATGGTTATTAGAGGCTAAGCGTAAGCAACCCCAGAACGAGAAAACTAACAGTGGTTCAGCAGCCAGACATGAGGCTGGAAAACAGACCAAGCTTGCTGTGCATGGTGAAGGGGGTAAGCAAAGGGCTAAATATGCTGCTGTAAAGCAACCAGGACAGCAACAGCAGAAGCTGCCATCAAATGCACAGGCCGTCAAAACCAAACTGGTGGGGAGAAAGCAAAGTTACCTCACAAGGTGAAGCCGAGTATGCAGACCAGTATCGGTGAAAAAATGACAATTGCATCGATTGCAAGACAGCCAGTAAAGCAAAAGAAAGGAAGTCCCCGGGCTTCCGGTAAGCAAGAAGCAACTAATTACATACCTAAATTGACAAAAAAAGTCCTTCCCGAAAAGCATGATGAGAAGCATTGGGTTGCTGCTAGAACTCCACAAAAGTTGGAGCAAGTAGGATCATCAGATGCACTGAAAAAGCGGCAGCCTAAAAATCTGCTTCTAGCCTACTACTCGTCGTATGTGATCCAGCTAACACAGTTCGACAGTGAACTCTCACAGGATGACCTGACCATATTTGAGTATGTTTTTGGTAAGTTGAAGATGTGGATGATAGGCAATATCTCTAATCAATCTTCATGTATGATAAGTGGTGCTTTTGGCAAAGCATTCTATTGCATGGTTAATGATCAAAGGGTATATGATTGGGGATCAGTAGCTTTGTGATTGGTGACTACTTATGTTATCACTTGTGTAAATATCAATTTACTTCTCAACTCATGCGTTACAATTCAGTGTTTATGATGAGTGATCAACGGCCATGTGATTGCTAATCAACTATTATCTTTGTTGCTGGTGGATATTTGATTCACTTTGTATCAATGTTTACTTTCTTCAATGTTTTTCCCTTAGATAGTGTTCATTAAGTGTTATTTGCTTATGATCAATATAGGAATAATTAGTGATCAGTCTTTGGTGATTAATAATTTTCTGATTTGTGGTTAGTTTCTGATTGGCGGTTAGTGATTATTTGGTTGGTGATGAATAATTTTATGATTGATGATCAGTAGTTAGGTGACTGGTGATCAACTTGGGATCAATTGAGTAAGTGATTACTTCTTCCATCATGCATTGTAATTCACTGCTTATCTAATTCAACTGTTATCTTTGTTGCTAGTGGATAGTTGATTCACTTTGTATGAATGTTTACTTTCTTCAGTTTTTTTCCATTCCTAGTGTTGATCATGCATTATTTACTTGTGATCAATATGGGTGTAATTGGTGATTAGCGGTTGTGCGTTTGGTGATCAATTGTTTTCTGATTGGCGATCAGTGATTATTTAGTTGGTGATGAATAGTTTTATGATTAGTGATTAGTAATTTAGTGATTGGTGATCAACTTGGGATCACTTTTGTAAATGATTACTTCTTCCATCATGCATTGTAATTCACTGCTTATATGATAAGTGATGCCTTTTCCTAAGCGAACGTGTTGTCTGGTCATCGATCAATAATTTCATATTGGTGATCAGGATCTTTATGCTGGGTGATCGTTACTTATGTGATTTGTGATCAATATGTGATTATCTGCATAAATCTTACATTTTTTAAGTTTTTTGGTAAGTGTGTAACCATTCTTGCTCATTTTGATTCTGCATGAACCTTCATTTGATGGTTGCGGTGATAAGGAGGCCACTAGGGTTTCTATGGCCACTCTAAAGCCAAGAGAGTAGCTTGAGATGAATGTCATCAACATATGGTCCAGCATACTAAATGTTCAGGAGAGAAAAAGGGATCTCGCCACTCTAAGCAGATTCTTCATGTCATACGATCAAAGTGTAAGTGCCTTACACTCAACTTATTACTCCATAATAACTGCAATAGGGATCATAACTAAAACACTAAGTTATTAAAATATCTACTTTAAGAAATTTCTCACCAAGAATGGTCTGTCTTCAGCAGTAAATTACATTGTATAAACATACATTGTTTTTTCTTGGATGTAGTGTTTCTTTAGCAGAGAAATATTGAGAGCCTCTTTATTCGAAAAGACATATCAAGATTTTAAGGTGGTAATAGACAAAGAGCTAGAAAGATGTCCATGGATCAAAATCAGGCAAGTTGACTTGGTAAGGGGTGATGTTCAATGAATGGCCATAATACAGTTGGCTTCTTTAAAAAAGGCATTGATTTATAACGTACATATCTGCTAATGTTCACATGTGTTTTTCTTTTATTCTTTTTCCTTTATAAAATGTAGGTTTTCTTCCCCATGTGTCACAATAGTCATTTCTTTTTGTTTTGCTACAACTTGAGGGATGAGAAACTTGATAACATCGATAACATGCTCATAAGACTAATATTCAAGATTGCACATGGAGACTTTCCAATTAAATTGGTGAGTTTTATACAATAATGTTTATAACTATGCTGATGTCATTACATTGCAATTTTAATAGTGTGCTATTTTTTTGAAAATTTATGCAAGGCAAAGTACTCAGCCTGTACTTGGAGGGTGTACAACATCCTAAGCATGAGATGCTTCAAAAACTGAAGGCGGTATGCTTGAAGATGTCGTGGAGGACAACTACAAATGTCACAGATTGTGGCATATTTGTACGAGACAAATGGAGTGCTACTTTGGGGAAGGAAAGAAGTGACAGTTTGGAATGAATCCGGATGATGTAAGCATTACAGCAGAACATTAACTTTGCTAGCAGTATTAAAAAAAAAAAAAGGAATGTTACTAATTCATCATGAACTACCTTTTGTCCTTAGGATGCAAAGCTCAACCTTTTGAGGGCCCGGTACTATCACGACATAGTCACCTATGAGGGCAATAAGGTAAGATTCACAGCAACTAAAAGGGCGAAAGATTTCGAGGAATTCGGGACAATTTGTCCCAATCTAAAGGAAGATGCTAAGAAGGATTAGGCTTATCCCTATCCTGTTTCTCTGTGTTGCTAATTATTTTGTAAATGAAAATTATTTTGTATATATTATATAACACATTGTGTAACATTTTATTCATTTTAGGTTTTATACAAATTTTTACGGTACTGAATTTAGTAGAGATATAAAGAATGATAACCAAACATAGCTCTGGTGATCACTGACAGCATTAGCATTGATCAGCAACTGTAGTTCTCCTTATGAGCAAAAGCAATAGTAACAATCACCAAGAACTAACCTATTAATAAGTGAGCAACTGTAAGTAAGAAGATGTTGATCACCTAAAAAACATTCAGTGATCACCAAAGATACTTCTAGCAATCCTAGGCACACATCCTTTGATCACCACTACTGGACTTATCGATGAGACGCAAGTCTCATTCTTTATAAAAACATATGCTACTATCCTGATGAGACGCAACCCCAAACATGGCAAAATAAACATATTAACTAATATGATTCACCCAAAATCAGTGTATATACAGTGTGAGCATGAGAACATGGTCTGATCACCAAAACATATACTTAATGATCACCTACACCGTAACTATTCATTAATAAACGTTAACCTCTATATAAAACATATATGATGATGTTTGATCATAGTAGAACGCAAATACAATAGAGTAACTCTCTTCTATGATATCACTCACAATATATTTGATGAAAAAACCAACATATTTCTATTAAAACCATAGATTGATATAGTAATCACCAAACATGGTTGTAATGAACACCAAACATAACTCTAACGATCACCAAAACAGGTACTGTTGATCACAAAATGATATCTTCTTTAAAAATGTGCACAACATAAATATGTTTGATTAAAATAAAACACAAATACAACATAAATATGTTTGGCAAAAAACACACATATTTATGTTAATCCCCACAAAAGATCCTGTGATCATCAAACACAACTCTAATGATTACCAAAAACGTATATAATTAATACAGTGATCACTCGCAATATGTTTTTGTTGAACACCATACATTGATATGGTGATCACCAAACATAGCTCTAATGATCACCCAAGTGATCACCAAAACTGGATATGTTTATGAGCGATTGATATCATGCATAGAAACATACAGTATGATTTTGTGTGATCATAACCCACAAATACGAGTATCTCTAAGAATATTTTTCATGCAATAGCAACATATATACGATGATCACTAGAAAAGATCATGTGATCACCAAACATAGCACTACTGATCACCAAATCAGTTTCTAAGTGAACACATATGGTACAACTCTACAAACATATTTTCATCATTCCAATAGCTGATCATCGAAAGGAGCACTAATGATCAGTAATAGCAATCCTACTGATCACTAACTAATACCTAGAAAAAATCAAATTTTTTTATTTTCTTAATAAAAGAAACACACACAGCCACACATACACCTACACATAGTGCACTAGCATCTCCTTTCCGGATAGTTTCTACTATCATGGGAAGCAACCTGATTGTAGCAATAGCACATGCACATGCATGACTGGTGCTCAACAACCCTTTCAACCCCTGTGTTCATCCTCTTTCCTTTTCCTTTAATTACAGACGTCGGGGGTGGATGTATGTCAATCTGGTCTGGCACCGTACACCCAAAGTAGGTCTACAGATCGGCTGCTGCATTACTCGTTGACTCGCCACCCATGCCCTAAAGTTGATGCTCGACTAAAGTCGTTGAGCTTAACAACAACTGTAGCTTGGTGGGGGTGCGCTCAGCTAGATCCATGCACTTATAAAACTGAGATCATGCATCAACTATGAGCTTATTTTGTGTGGCCACTTCTCTATAAACATCTCCCACAACACTACCAAACTCATACATCGGTGCTTTCGTTGCAATCTTTGTCCACCTATTAATGATATAAGAGGTCGGAATTTCTCTTAACGCATTGGATGTGAAAACGAGCAGCATGTGAGCGCATGGAATCCTGTTCAAGTTGAAGAAGACGCATGAGCACTGGAACTCGGAGATGCGCTCATTGTACACCATATAACGGATCCTCGTTTTGTTCTCATAATTGTGTTTGATTTGATAGGTCTGATCGCCCTCTATGTTAATGATGCCCTGCACATCACAGTATATCCAACCGGTGTATAATTGTCTCTGGAACATGTAAAAGTTCGCGTGAGTGTACATATTCTTCACATGCTTCTCAATCTCATAGGTCGTCTTCAGTTAAGGAAACCATGTTAGAGAAGCATTTTTGGCCGTGCGCTCACGATGGTGTTATGACTAAGGTTGGGACATATTAGGGAATCAAACATACAGTTTTGACTCTCAAAACCTAGCTTCATCCTCAAAATGCCTGCCAAGAAGTCCTCCTTGAAGTAGAAATGCACCCAAAGCTCTCGAATCTCATATATCTGGAGCAGCCACTCATTGTCAGTTAAGTCAAATTCCTCTAGCATCTTCCCCCAGGACTCCTTGAACTCACGAGGAGAGTCTGATGCCCACAAGAACCCCTTGATGCGCTTAATGAAATCCTCTCAGCCATTCAGTATGCGCCTCACCTTCTCAGGGAGCTTTCTTATGATGTGCCATATGTAGAATTGGTGGATCGATTTCTTAAAAACATTAGCTACTACTTGTCTGATCGCCAAATCTTAGTCCGTAATCACTATTGACGTCATGTGGCTACCCATGGCAATCAAGAAGCTATTGAACAGCCACTAGAAGGACTCCACCTTCTCATCCCTCAACAAACATGCACCAAAACAAATTAGCTGCCTATGGTGGTTTACCCCATGCAAACACCATTGAGTACCGATTAGTCTTGCGTGTCGTGTCGAACGACAGTATATCACTGAATATGGCTTAGCTTCTTCTACTCAGAGAGTCTGATTAGAACACGTTCTTCAATCAGTTGTCTTTATCAACCTGATAGTCAAAAAAGAAGCATGGGTTGACTTTCTTTTTGTTCTTCAACACATCTGTAAACATATGTGCATCTGCATCTTTGATGAGCGCTTTCATATTTCTGCGGTAATTTTACAAGTTCTTATGCGTGCAATCAATGTTTTCATACCCACTAACTAGTTCTTTCAGGAGGTGATACACCTTTAACGGCCCCACATTAGCTCGCGCGTACTTGTATACCACATCCTTATGGACGGAGCTAACATATCTGTTTGAAGTTAGGAACTACCTCCTATTGGGTATGCACAGGGAGTGAACATGCTCCTTGTGAAACTTGATTATCTCAAACTTTCCATCGTTGGTGGACCTCAAAAGAATATGAGCTTGGCACCCTTCTCTTATCTCCACCCGCTTTCGCCTCAGTTTCCCCCCTTAGGGCCGTCTTTGGCTGGGGACATGGCTTCAGCTATAACCATAGCAATTTCTGGCATCTTGGCAGGTCGACAAAATCCTTCTTTGGAGCACATGTACCACTTTCAAGACTTCCCCACCTTATTCTTTATGGTAGGACTGCTGTGGACACTAAAGCCAACATAAACAGCGTATCTCTTATGGAATTCAAGGCAGTCTTCAACTGTGTCAAACATCATGCCCAACCTCGGCACAAGCATGCCCTTATCACGGCTCAGTACCCACTCACCTCTATCATTTATCGACGAATCTGTAACTATTGGTGTGGATGATGCGACATGTCCTAGGCAAACATTAGGAAAGCAAAAGGTTAACATTAAACAACAGAAACTACAGCCAACAAAACTCATTAATATAAGTAGCATACCAGAGTCCGTTTGTGATGAAGGAACCTGTAACGACTGCACTTGGTTGTTGCCTTTGATAGTAACCATCTAATGACCACTTGCTGCCGTATATTAGACTACCTTTATGAAAGAAAACGATTCTCCTTCAACAAGTTGAAATTTTCTAAGCAACAGACATATGTTGCCCCTTCCTAACACCATAATTTTTTCTCATTGTATATTTGGTGATCAGTAGATAAGAGTTTTGTGATTAGTTGGTTCCAGATCAGTGATCAAGTGACTCACTGTTCATTTTTTTTTTTTGGCACTTTATTAGGATCAATGATCAATAAGCATAAATTAATCATAAAATTAGTGATCACTAGGAAACATATCTAGTGGCCAAAAAATATAAAATTAGTGATCAACTTTATAAAATTGCTTACTTGTTTAGTCAATGTTTATAATTCTATACATGTAATTTTAGAGATGAGCAGGCATGTTGTTAGTGATCAATTGGCATAGCATTACTGATCACAGATGTTGCTTGGTCCTTGTATATTTGGTGATCAGTATGCAAGTGTTTTGTGATCCGTTGGTTGCAGATGAGTGATCAAATGAGTGAGAGGTCTTTGTTTTTTTGTCTTAATTTTCTGGTGACACTTTGTTAGGATCAATCCCTTACAATATAGTGATCGCTTGGGAAACATATCTAGTGATCACCAAATATAAGATCAGTGATTAGTAGGAACAATAATAGTGACCACACATATTACCATGATCACTCTTAGAAGTCCCTTATTGTCCACTCGGTAATAGAAGAATGGTGATCAAATAGAATAAGATCAGTAATTAACTCATCAGCTCATCAGATAATAGTACAAGTTCATAGAAACGAGCTACTTCCAACAGGGTGATCAACAGAAAACAGAATAGTGATCAGGTAATAGAAGAATGGTGATCAACGCATATGTCATTAGGGATCAAATTTGGAATCAACTGTGTTTATGATTGAAGTATATACAAACTCAACATTAAACATTATCAAAGTTTCATGACCTCTTACAGCCAAAAACATAGAGAACATACTTAAAATCTGATTAACAGTAACGAATCTACTTACATTAACGAAAGAATTAGCAATTTCGAAAAATTTAGGGCATAATAAAGCAAAAAACAGCTCAAACCTAGCGAGAACAAAGTAATTGATCACAACTCACTCACCTGAATTGATTTCAAAAAGATTTAGTTACTGAATTTTAGGACGAACTATGGCTGGTTGTTGCAGTAACCCAAATTTAAAAATTGTACCTGGAGACCTTTAACAATGCGTAGCAAGAGTGCAAAATATAGATCGAGAGAGAGAGAGGGAAGGCATGAGCGAAAAAAGGAGCCAGGCACGAAGGATACAACGAGGAAGG